>JAUZNK010021480.1:0-20703 GCA_035046665.1 Euphysa ruthae | reverse complement strand
ATTTCACTAGAAGAAATAAAAGGAAATCTTTTCAAAAATTAAAACCTACTTTCTGAAAAAAATATAATCTCATTTATTTCTTGTGTCCAGTCTAATAAAATATAATCTCATTTATTTCTTGTGTCCAGTCTAATATCAATGTAGTGAAAGCACTAACAATTCAATTCAATCAATTTATTTAACGCTGGGTGAGACGTAGTTAAATAGCTACAATAATTATAAAATATTTGTATAAACACTAATATAATGCAACAAAAGAAACATTACAAACAACATTTACACGAACAATTTTCTTCATTCCACTCTTTAATCCGACGTTTAAAGATTTGCAAAGAGGGAAAAGTTTTAATGAAATTTGGGAGCGTGTTCCAAATAAGACTGCCCTTAAAGTGGAATGAGTTTGTTCCATAGGTCGTAGATAAAGCTGGAGGAAGATTTAATACAAGGTATTTCTAAGGCTATACAGTACACATTGACTTATATATTTTAGTCATCAACAAGCCTTGTCAATGTCTTGTGTGCACACTACAACTTTTGTCAATAATTTTGTCAGTAATTATTTTTATAAATAATTCATCAAGATCAAGAGCAAAATTTCTGTAGATTGCGCACTTTTTTGAACTCTGTCTATAAGATGCTTTTCCTTTTTGAAACGTTACATCCATATCAGAGGACAATAAAAAAAGTATAACAGAACATGGGCATAAACTAACAATCATGCTTGAGATATTGATAAAAAGTTTCTCAGACGAATAATGGCACACAATTTCTGATTTGCATTTTTACAAATACATGTAAATACTGCAAGTTTACATAATTAAGTTTTTACCTATTTAAGTAATATTACAGAAAAATATTTTAACAAGATTAAATGTTGGTTCAGCTGAGGTATGTAAGAAAATTCTCCGATAAAAGTCGAGTGCGATATTTTACTCATTAACTTGCTAGCTTTTTCACTATGGTAAATAACTCATCCCCTCGTGGGATCACAAGGCATATGAGACCTATGCGTTTTTAGTACTATCCCTTTTATCACTTCATTGTTGTATCTCGATATTTTAGATAATTATTAGCTTTATATTAGTAATCTTAACTAGGAAGTTAAAATTTTCTTGCTGGTTTGCCTTATTGGAAAAAGAATATTATCATTATATGAAAATTTGTATTAAATTAACTTAATCATGTAAACAACCATAAATAATGAATGTTTTACAATATTTCAGTTGAAAACAATATCAAGAACAAACAGAAATGAAGAATATTCTTCTTAATTTCTTGTGTGGTAATTTTTTAACAGTATAATAAATAAGGTTAATGCACCAAAACAATTTTGTTTACTGTTTTAGGGACACATACAAATTGAACTATATCTCAAAGTTGTGTATGAAGAAAAATATTTACTGTTTTAGGGACACATACAGATTGAACCATATCTCAAAGTTATGTATGAAGAAAAATATGGCAGCGTTTTTTTTAAGAAATGTGCACGTAATCGTAACTTTATTATTACTGGGAAATCGGACTCCAGTATAAAACGCAAGATACGAGAAGGTAATATAAATTTGCTTTTAAAATGACATTTGAATTAAAACGTTCCTAAATCAATTTTATTTGATTTTTGGGCTCCATTCACATACTAATTGCTTATACACGTAAAATAATTTCTGTCGTCTATTTTTCATAATAATGATATCAGTAAATTTTAACATTTATTGTATTTATTTTTCTACTTAAAGAAAAGTGGATTTAATATATTCTAACCTTATATTATATTGAAAGCATAATATATGATTTAAAATATCAAATATATGATACTTATTTTTATAAGTTTATAAGTTTTCCTATACATATCTATTAGAAAACATTAAATTTTCATACCATTTGTGATAAGAAAAGATTTTATAAATATAATTAAAAATATTTTGGCACCACTCTTTATTAAGATCGAAACCCTGCAGCAAAATGATGGTTCTATAACTTAAAGTAAATATTCTAAATTTTCTAAATCTTCAGGAGAAAAAAATAGCAAACGGTAGAGACCGAAGGCTTGACACCTCTCTATGAGAGAATGGAAATGATTTGTATTAACTAATTTGATAGTTTATTTAACTAGAGATAATTCGGTATAGATAGAATAAAGGGTGCATATAAAGATATATGGATATAATAAGGTGTGCAAATATCGGTATTGATAGAATATAGGGGACATATATATATTTTAAATTTCGTCATATGAAGCCACATGGTTTGTTAGATTTTAGATTCAAAACTTTAGAAAATTAGATATAATAGCACTTCCTTTCCGTTAATTAGAGCACTTGACAAATAGTTTATTCCTAATGAAGAAAACCCTATTTGAGGCACAATTTCTGTGATACACTTAAATTTGCTTCCAAAATTAAGGAAAGATACTCCTAAACTCGTTAATAAATAAATACGTTGTTAGCTAATTTGTTTGAAGATGATGTTGTTATGAAGGGTTATCCAGAACTTAATGGCAGGCATTTACATGCCAATATTGGCTAACAAACTCACGCTAACTTATATTATGGAAAAACAGAAACCTGTTGCTGTTAAACAGCTACTAACATAAGGTACAAGTTTGTATTGAATTATTCTTAACCTGCATTAGAAAATTTTTTGCATCGCTTATATCATTTTGTGATTAAAATTTCATAATTTTTACTCAAAACGTCCAAAGAAAACAAATTCACGGAAAATTTTTTGTATTTCCTTAAAGAAATGTGTAGAATTATATTAAGAATTCGTAAGATTTTGATAAAAAGACTAAATAACTTGAAACGACCAAAAAACGAATGTAATTTATCATGGAAAACGTTAAAACACGGTTAGGGAAACAAAACAAATAAGATTGAAAAATAGTATTATGAGAAGCCGAGAGCCAAATTTATTTTTATTGCTTTTACAGACGTGTTTATGAGGTAGGTTTTTTCTCGAGTTATGTCCCACAAGTTATGCCTCTCGAGTTAAGAAATTCCCGAGTTGGGCATAACTCGGATTTTTTTATTTCAAACATTTCTTCTGAGTTATGCTCCAGTGCATATTCCATTTATTTTATTATTATTTCATTTTGTTACTGTGGCTTCCAAGAAACCAAGAAGAAGAGACGTTTTTTGAAAACAATTATATTTTCTTCTTTTGATTGATAAATCAAAACGATCATTTTTTTGAAAAATTAAGATTTTCTCTTTCCTTTAATTTGTGTCAGCTTGAACAAAAGTATTCAAACGATGTTTCTCTTGTTCATGCTACAAACTAAGTATAGTACCGGCCACAGAAAGAAGGTGCATTAGCTAATTTTATTAGGCAAATCAAGTTTCAAAAACAACAAAATATTTGCTGAAGAATCTTTCTAAGAATAATGGCAAAGTACAGGGATAATATAAAACCACTTTAAAAATTACGCAGGAATCCCGCTTCCTCTAATAAGGATTTTTTCCTTATTTTTCAATTTTTATTCTCTTCTTGTGATAATAGACTGTGACGGTACAACTGCATTGCTCATGTGTGGTTTTTCGACATGTTCTTCTTAATCGCACGAAAATAAAAGAAACTATTTTTAGCAAAGTTTTGACGATGTGGTATGTAAAGCGCAATTAGCGTGAAGGTACACTTCCTTTCAAGTATTGTGCTTCCACATGAACGGGATTTCGCAGTTTTCGGGGATAATTGCCTTGTCTGCGTACCACAGCTGTGGCAGAAAATAATCCTTGTGCCCTTGAAATATCGATTCCTTTTCGATTTCTGTTAGAACACATTCATCAACATTTTTAGCTGGCCAATTGTCGCTTGAATTTTCAGTTGTAAGATGAATTGAAAAGAATATAAAACCAAAGAATATAAAATACAGGCCGCTCCAGAAACTATGCGTTAGAATCTCAATTGACACATTAGTTTCAAAGCCAATTGTTCTCTTACGATGTCTGAGAAAGATATCCCTGAAAGAGTGTTAATTCTTTCTTAATATTGACCTATTTTCTGCCGCAAATTAACATTGCTTTTACGTAAATAATGTGTAATGTTTTATGAGATAGTTTTATCGATATACGAAGACTTGTCCAAGTCGTTTCTGGTGGTTTAGAGAAATTCGGAAATATTACTGGATTCCTTTTTCAAATCGTCATAGCTGGATATTTTGTTACAATGTTAATTTGTATAATTATAATTTTTTGGGAAGAGGACTCTAATTACCTAATTACAACCCTAGCCCTTGGTTAGGTAATAATAGGGGATTGGTGTATTGAAATAAAATAATTGAAATGGTGTTCTTTCAATTTTTGGAAGTCAGCTGAATAAAACTCTCCTGTAAAGATACAAATTTAGATGTACAAGTCATGTGAGCCAAGTGACTGGTTCAACCAGACTAAAATTATATTTTCCTGAATCTTCCACCTTGAAACACAAATTTTTGCACAGGAATTTCAATTTTAACGATTTCGATTTTTGCCCTAACTGCCATCTCAGAATTATAAATTTTCTACCTTCTCTTCTTCTCGGTTTCTTGGAGGCCACAATAATTAAATAAAATGATAATAAAACAAATGGAATTTGCACCGCGGCATGACTCGGGAGAAACGATTGGAATAAAAAATTCTGCATTTTTTCTCCTGAATGATGCCCTATTGTAAAATAAAAAAAAACATGAATTATTTGATTTCACAAGGGAATTACTCGGGAATTTCTAATCTCGGAGGGCATAACTCGGGAAAGACCTACCTCTGTGTTTATTTCGATTAAATAATATTTTTCATTTAATATAATTGATTGATTTTCTTAAGCACCGACATTGTTTGACAATAGAAATTTTCATTTATCAATAACATAATCTAACTGACTGAAATTAATGTATTAACCATGTATTAACGTTAACGTTTTCATTATTCTGATTCTTCGGATTTAAATTATATTATAGATAACTGCAAGTAGTATTTTTTGTTCGATTGTTGATATCATTGTTTTAAATAAAACATTCAAATAATCAATTTTCTTTTTGCATCATCATCCATATTTCTTTTCTTTTGAGTTTTGGCTCATGTAATGTGGTCAAACTAACCATATAAAATATCAGTTTTATTACGTTTATTTTCTTTGGTGAAACTGAACAAGTTTTAGTTTTAAAAATCTAGGGGGTATACACGATGGATGTTTTTTGTCTATTAAGTTTCGAGCAGCAACAAACACGTATAAGAGTTTATTTATACTTTTGAGTGGGAGGAGGGAGCTGCCCGTAGCATTTCCCCAGGGGCTAGTGTGGCTTTATCCCCAAAATAGAAGGGCTTACAACTGGGTTCCCGACGAGTATGATGCGTCGAGCGAACGTAGAGGGTGTAGTACACCTCTCTGCTTGTGTGCTCGATCCAAA
This sequence comes from Euphysa ruthae, assembly GCA_035046665.1. Taxonomy (NCBI): domain Eukaryota; kingdom Metazoa; phylum Cnidaria; class Hydrozoa; order Anthoathecata; family Corymorphidae; genus Euphysa; species Euphysa ruthae. The sequence goes on along the minus strand of JAUZNK010021480.1, from coordinate 15,320 downwards.
CATTCATCCGTATACCGTCGGTCGCGTGGGAGAGTATTTGTGTGAAAACCAGGTATGCATCACTATTCCAGATCTCAGAGAATTACTCAAATCTGGGGATATGAAAGAAGTCACTACCCACGAGGTTGTTTATAGCATTGGCACCAAACCAACAATCAAGTTTCCGTGTGAGACTTGGCTGTCCGGTTCGTTGGAAAATGCGCTAGGCACGGTGACGATTCTAACATTATTATCCGTGACCACAATGGAGCTGCTTACCTCTGCATTGTTCAATGAGGAACAGATCCACCATTGAACTTTGAGAAAGATGGTGGCATCCACTACGTCAAGTATGAGGACGGCAAAATAAGGGCTCAGTGGTTTCATATATGGGAATTCGTCTTTGCATAAACCAATGTTGCGCTCCGAAAGATGCTAAGATTTTTCCCCAAAAAAGATGTCCTACAGGTTTGCAACAAGTCCCTTCCAATCGAGATGAAAACCCTACTTGTTGAAGACTTAGGCATGGACAATGGTGATTCAAACAACCCGGGCAACTTGAATTGCAAGTAAGCGAGGTTGCCCCGCTTCCCTCTGATCTTATTGCAGCTCTGCGGGGCGTATGTATTTGACTGGTCAGGGTAAAAGCAATAAGACGGATTGGGGCGTGAAAATCTTTACTGGGCACACGCTGGTTATGATCACTCATAAAAGTGATCAGGCCGAGCCACACCAAGATAACCCCGTCTTGCTTTGGAATCACTGAAAGCTCAAACCATCAATCATTACTTCTGCATCAACCCTGAGAGGCTGATAGAAGAGTGGGAGCCTATTTCCTTTGGTCGTTGACTGGACAATCCTGCTGAGGTTAAAGGGTTCGACGAATGCTGTAATGTTCCAACCAAGACTCTCAAGATCATCCTCTACCTGTCCCGCCGAACTTGTCAAGTAATATGTTGAGGGAACGGTGAGGAGATTCCCCATTGGATGATAAAAAGGCTCTATGAAATTTCGAAAATCTTACATCTTGTCCAGGGAAATACAATCGAGCCTCCGGGTTGGCTGATCGTGGTTGAATAAGCAATAGTGTCAACACGACAGCCTCGTGTGTGACTTTAATGGGTCAGATTGTGGGGGCCTTACCTCCAACCGACATCCAGGTTTCTGTTGTCATTTCGGTTCCGCAAGCAACGCCAAAAATCGCCCTGATCAAGGCAAGGTTGAAGCACTATGTGATGAAAGACAGAAGACAGAGGGGGCGTGACAAATACACAGAAGCCAGAGACAAGCTCACCGTTAATCATGTCCTGGAAATAATCGACACTGCAAAAAAAAGTTGTGTAAAGTGCGTACCAGGTTCTTGTTACAGGGCTGCACCAATTTTCACGGGCAGACCTTTCGGATCGACCGGACTGAGGCCAGTGTAGGGCATTATAAATGGAACATTAAAACCACATGCTTAACCTGTTACCGCCGAAACAAGTACAAATACTTTCAAAACGACAGATGTCAATTCTGGTGAGTCACAGGCCTCAGCTGTGACCTTGTGAAACCGTGCTTCGTGAAGGCAACATAATATATAGTGGGTTGCTCAAGTTCTAAAATTCATTGCAAGATCGGATATGGCTTTTGTTTCCACCACAGATCGGTCTCACGTCGGTGATCAACGTCACATGAGTCTTCTTCGTTGGTAAAAATTTAGACCATCGTGCTGATAGACAACAGAATCTCATGTAGGCGGGCTTTCCCGGCTACCAATGGGACCTTGACCATTTCGACCGCTTTCACAGGAGGGAACCAGTCATTCGCGTTGATGTGCTGTTTATCTTTTCTACTATAGTGGAAAGAAGTGCTACCCATTCACCGTTGTCAAGGATGCTGTCTAGTCAGAAAAATGTCAATGAAAGGCCTCGACGAAAGCCTGCGATCTGTGATGTCCTGGTTGTGCTCGATGGACTCAAACACCATGCTTAGACATGAAATTACTCACTACTCCTTTGAATTCATGCCCATCGTTGACTATCAACGTGCTCATTCACACAAGCTTTTTTGAGAAAAATATCAAGCACTTCAGATGTCAAAGCTTTGATTTTGTGTTTCAACATTCCTTATTACAACTAACGAAGCCGTGTATTTGATTGACCCTATCAATTTCCAAAATATTATTATGAAAAAACGCAAAAATGAGGATATATATATATTTCTCAATCTAAATCTGCGCTACGAACACACAGGCATCGCTTTGAAACTCTCTGTTGAAAACGGCCCCAGCATCCCACGATCCAATGTTGCAAAACATAACCAAGGACATGGTGGTTAATGGTAAGTTTATTAGAGTGAGTTATGGAGTTTGCAAGGCCATCGCTGACCAATATCGAAAAATGCTTCATCGACTGAAAAATGGCCAACATGGAGCTGGTTTTCTGTCCTTCCTCGCGGCTGCTGACATACCTAATCCTAAGTCGTAATACAACAATTCATTGCCACCTTTACAACTGACGAGACATGACCACAGTTGTGTTATGTCCCCTTCAAACTCTGATGCACGCAAAATAGCTACAATTACGCAGAGTACCGCTCCATTTATCCTTCAGTTTAAACTGAGTCTTGCCCATCTACTGTTGCTGGTAGAAGCGAGTCCTGTCCATAGGGTGCAGTTTTCTCTTTCACCATACGCTCTATCGTAAAATTTAATGCAGCGGTTGTCAGTTCTATTCGCTTAACAAACCAACGTGCAGATGTGATTCTAGTAGGGGCTCTAGTAAACCCTTTGGTAGGAATCAACGTGAACTCTGGCCTCGCTGGAGTTAAGGATCGACCACAGAGCAGTATCGTTCAGTAGCATTCGTTTTTATCATATCATTCCCAGGAACGAGCAAAACGTGACAGCTACTGTCGGTGCAGCATTAACAGCTGCTTCTGTTAGTCATGAAAGTCTGTCAAACAACAAAGCCCGTATTGGCTTCACTTTTCGTCTTGCAATGTGCCGGTGTGTTTTGATACCATCCTTCGAGCTGACCTTTACCACTCTCACCCCAGTTCTTGTTTTTCGACAATAGCGTGAATAGCATTTTTTGGTGGGGATATCGTTGCTCGTCGAGGCTAAACATGGCTCGACCAGAACTATTGGTTAGAGTAACTTTCCTAAACAGTCACCAGCTACGATAATCCCTGTAGTGCAAACAACCTGAAATATTACCTCTACATATCTGTAGGAGAGTTCGATAAATTCATGCTCAGCGCCAGATATAAACTCGTTTGTTTGGTCACCTTTGACTTCTATGATCTCATGGTAAGTTTTGATTATATCATTCTGTTTTGGGTTTACCACCCACAAACCTGTGAGCTCAGGTAGATATGTGTTAAGATCGCTCTTTTCATGAACAACTTCTATTTCAGATTTATATATAACATAAAAAAGCGTGCATGTTTAACAGGGATGTATGCTAACTTACTCACAGAATCGGGTGCGCAGCGATAAGCCCAGCATGACCCCGATTCATCAGATTTCCCGTAATTATTCATCATTAAAAAAAACTGATGCTTAACCAAATTGAAATTGCAAGTGAGAAAAGTATGATTTTTAAATAATTGCATAGCAACAACAGGAAACTTTCAAGATGTAAATGAGGTTTTAATAAATTAAAATCAAATATGTTTTAGAATATTTGAATTTATTTGCTTAGTTCAAATACGATGAAAAGTCCCTTTAACAAGTGTATAGCTAACAAGAAATAAAGAAATAAATAAATGATTTCTCGTTTACTTGAGTAATTCTTGTTTGGGTTAAGTTAATTTACATCTCAAAACAAGTAAATATTAACTAATGACCTTTTTTACTCTGTAAAAACCACACCAAAAGAAGAATTTGAATCATTTGGTAATTATTTGATTTTAGCAGGGAGAAAGATTAAGCCTTCGTGCTTCAACAAATGTTCACGTCAATGTTTACATCAATCCCTCAATGAAACGTCTCGCTGCTCGGAAATGAAGATAAAATGCAAGTTCGACACATGTTCTAAACATGTTTCTGCTATTCGCAAAGCTGAAAACTATAAAAATTGAAATCAAATTTTATTTCTATATTTATTTAAATTTAAAGGTTCTACAAAGAGCCTGCAGTTTGTTATAATAGGTATATTCAATACAGTAAAACTAAAGATAAAACAAAAAAAAAAAAAAATACGTCAAAAGATCCATAATATTACACAAAGATTAGTCGTTAAAATTTCTCGTTCTGTAAATTTATTTCAACATTGAAAAGAACTTTTCATTTTTTTTGAAAATTTTTTTTCAGGGGGAAGATAAGGGCTTTTCCGGGAATAAATTTTGATATATTGGGTCATAACCCAACCAAAAAAAATTCTAAATAACCTCAAATTTTGCAGGTAGATGCAAAAAATAATTTCTCACAAAAAAACCGTCAGTTTGTTTTGAAAAATTTTTTCATGGGAAGATAAGGGCTTTTCCGGGGGTAAATTTTGACATATTGGGTAATAACTCAACCAAAAAAAAATTTAAATAATTTGGCAGGTAGTTGCAAAAAATTATTTCTCACAAAAAACCATAAATTTGAAAATTTTTTTTCAGGGGGAAGTAAGGACATGATGTTCTTACACAAAGCAATAAGCTTTTTTTGAGCAATTTTTCAACAGGATATTTGTCTTTCAGGGGGAAATTCCGAATAACACAAAAATTGGCAGGTGAAAACATTTTTTTACTCAAATATATTTCTTTTGCGAAGATTTTAACAAGGCAAAATATGGGCCGTTAAAAGGGTTAAATGTTCAAAATACCGAAAACACAATTTTTGATGAAGTGTAGATGCTAAAATTTTTTGCTTTACTAGATGGAATATATCTGTTACAAAAATTCACATAGTAATCTGAAAACGCGTAAAAAAAATATATGTATATATTAAATTTTATTATGCTAAAAGCATAACGTGCGTGGTTATTCCAATCCCCTCATTAAACAAATATAACAATAATATTCACAAAAAGCATTATTGAAAAGTAGTTTTTAATAGAAGATTTTTTAGATAGGATTAATCGAAAATTAATTTGAAATGTTAACTTAGCCTAATTTCAAAATTAAATCTACGGTCATTGACTGCCAGAGGATTAAGTAATCCTTAATTTTTTGAAGGGCCAAGTTAATTCCAAAAATTATCATCCATTCTATTATTCAATAACGTCTATCCATCATAAAAATTAAATAAATATGTTTTAACAATTCTCACATAAAATTTCAACCAATCTCAAAAAGAAATTTTCCAAAGTGTAACATGATATAAATTACAATTTTCAAAACTGATAATTCAATTTAAAATTTTTGCTATTTTTTATAGCTTATCATTAAATTTTAACCTTATTTTATGAAAGCAATATTCTTTAGTCTATTTTATTTGATGTTAAATTTTCGATCACGATGTTTTGTTATTTCCAGTACCTTCTTTCTGCCAAAACCCATACTCAAATGGTTAAAGTACCCCTCTTGAACTTGATCAACATACCTGCCATGCTCAAATGTTGGTAGCATACAAGTTGAAATTTTACAAAAGATCTATTTACCGATAAAGTTAAAATTTTCATTTGGAAATATGCTCAATGCATTGTTGCTAGATACATAAAAAATACTACTTGAAGTTAAAGTAAAAGTTCAATGTCTCGCCAAATTAAAAGTTTGATGTATTTTGATTCCTAACCCTAAAGTAGAAGAACTTTCCTCTGGCTGGATGAAAGAGTTAACATTTTTCCCCAATTTAACTTTACAATGAGTTATGAGGCAGTAAATTAATGTATTGAAAATAGATTTTTTTCTGGTGTTTGATGATATAAAACTAGAAATTAAAAACATTTTAAATAAAGTGCTCCGCTTAAATCACAGGTTTTAATTCGATGAATAACTGCTGAAAATCTCATAAAATTTCACCAAACTGTTCTTGATATGTTTTGGCCGGCGCACTAAAATAACGTTTTAAGATAACGCCTGCTAAAGTATAAACAATTTTAATATTTTTTTTTCTTAAAACTACTAATAAAATAAATAATTGAAACACATTTCTACATAATTTTGCCTCATATCTGTAAAACATGAATCAAAATATTCCAGCTTCATAAGAAATGCCGTCTTTTTCACTATTTTTGTCGCCCTGTTGTTTAGTTTTAGCACGTATTATCTTATCGGCGCAAATTTCAATCTAAATTCTTGTAACTTGAATTAAATAATCGTTTAAAATTTAATTTCTTGGACATTTCTTAAGTTTCTTGCTTCACTCGAAAGAACTTGCATTGTATTGAAAGCGACTTTTGCTTAATAATAGATGATTTAAAGTAACCACAATCATGTACATTTGTTTTTTTGCTTAAACTTTTTGAAATCAAATCTTTAAGGTTGAGGTTGTTTTGAGAGATATCATGTTTGATGGACAAATTTTTTTTCACATTTATTAAGAAACCATATTTAACAGTACAATTTCTCTGATATTTTTTTTATGATGTTATGATTCATTTTCTATGACTTCCCAATAAATTCTTAAAAAAATGTAGTGGGTCACAAATTTGCAGTATTTTTTCCGCCCGACATGTGTATATCTAACATGGTTATATGGAAATGCTTTTTGACCAGTACAACGAAGTAGATCTTTTTTCGTGAATCTGCATTTATCAAGCCAATCCTTAAAGCCTTATTTTTAAAACTTAAATTGAGGTTTTTTTGAATATTTGGGATAAAGTTGAAGAATATACCCTACTATATAACTAGCACTCAAAAACAACGATTATTACCTCGTTCATCCGACATCATTTTATACCAGAATACTCAAAAGAGCAGTTATAGTCAGGCATCAGGCAGCCGCTGACAAAAAAAATTAGACAGGTTTCTGGAAATTTAAAAACAACTAAAACGTCTTCATTATAATGTAAATAGATAGAATCACTTTACTGGACTATCTGAAATGATTTGTAGTTCAATTCCATTATCAATTAAGGTTCTGTGATGTCATGAGAAAAACAATTCTCAAAAAGTTTTGGGGTTTATTTTTTTCATCTTGAAGTTCAATTTTGGAAACATTTTACTACCATGACGATGTAAAAAAACGTCTGGTTATCAAGTTAAAAGGCATTTAATTTTGTCACGTGACTTAAATTTTGCCGCATGCATATTGCTTACGAATTTTCTGTAAAAGAATTCTAAAATTTTCTAAGAGATATTCGAGTTTTTATCCTACTGATCGTATCAATGGATAAATCCGATCTTCAACATGAAAATCGGGGAAAGGCGGTTTTCCGGAAATATCTTAATCTCCATGATTTTAGAACCAGTCCAGTAATCGAAGTCATCAGGACCATGGCCTTTGGTGATGATATGCTCGGAAAATTTTTCATTGACTTATTAACTATGGCCGTTGCACGAGATGTTTTTTTCAGATGGCAAAGTAAAGCATCCCTTTGAAGTGTTTTATTTTTTGAATTCAAAAATGGTAACGCAGAGCAACAGTCTAAAATAAGTTCTATAGCAATATTATGTATGTCTAACAGTCGTTTATTTATTTCCAACGCCAATTTGAACATGCATATGAACATCAATTTCATTGTCGAAGTAAAGTGCATAAATCGGAATGTCACTATCAACAGTATAAAAACAAACATCGGAAATACCGTTCAAGGTTGCGTTTAAATAAAAACGAAAGACTTTAGTATCAGCTTCCTCTTGATCAGTCTATTAATTTTAAACCAGCCTCCTGTAACATGTTTTCATGCTATACTTTTTAAATTTAAATACGATAAAAATCACTTATCATTATCACATAATTATATCATCTACAGTTGTTGCTTAATAACGATTGCGACCCAATTAGCTTTTACAGAAATACAGTTTTTTTCTTTAAAATTGACTTTTAATTATCATCTGCAAAGAAAGCAAAGTCTCTTTCAAATGAGCGCCGTGTTTTTTTATTTATTTGCTCTTCCAAGAGATGCAAAGGATTCTGCATTCGATGAAATGTAATATTAGCCTGTGATACCACCATATCTTATTTTATATAACCCAGCAACGACCCTTACTAGATCAGCCATGGCTAGGTACACAGTCTATATTTGCCCAAACATTCGATCTAGTGTTATTGGATTTCGGGCAGTCATTTTAATTTGAAAAAATGTAATAAATTCGTTGTTTTATAAAATTAAAGGATTTTATGCTTATGATTTGTCTTGTGGTCATTTTTTATATATTATATATTGTTTGTTTTAGTTTGCAGTGACACACTACTTGTTTTTTATTTGTTGGGTGGAAAGCACCACCTACCCAAATGTTGTTTGGAGTGCCATCTCTTTGTGGTATCTTTTATTTATATCCATACTTGTTACTGTGTTGTTTACATACTAAAATCTCTCCATCTTATAAAATATAGCTCAAATAATAACATTGTTTATAAGTTAATGAATTAAGAGAAGATATTGTTTTATTCTTCACCAATTTTATCAGATATGTCATCAAGTACCTATGGTGTGGTGGAATACAGAGCTGCCAAACCGTCTTTGGAGATTTTCATCAAGGCAGTTTAAGTCTATAAACAGTTTAGTTGCAGTTATAACCTTTCGATAATAAAGTCTATTAAGTTTTGGAAAAATAGTCATTTAAATTTTGTTTTGGAAATGGAGATAATATATTAATTGAAAGTATTTCTCCAACGTATATTTTTTTTTTATCGTGGGGCCAACAATTACCTTCAAGCTGTTTATTTCAGAAGGTTCCCATGGATTTGGTTCTGCTGTACTTAGAGCTCCCATTTCAACTTACCGCAAAGAAAATCATTGCCTTCGAGATGGGTTCGAACCCACAGCTCTACAATCCGGAGACTAAAGCCTTATCCATTCGGCCAGACAACCTTAAACTACAACAACGTGTTTGCATTTTTTACCTGGGGCCAAAAAATAGTTTTAGAACTAATTTATTACAGAAGGGAACACGGATTTGGTTTTGGTGTGCTTATAGCTCCCATTTGAGAGATAACCATTAAAGTTGAGGTCTGTAACTAATTAAACAAATATTTTACTTTTAATAGAATATTGCTGGTTTAGAATTTTCGCCACAGAAACGCTCACAGTTAGTAAGAATTAAAAGGTGTTATGTCAAAATGTCGAATGCAATCGGTGGAACTTTGAAAGAGTTGCTAAAGCTCAGCGATTCAAGTGCTATTACCAAAGTAATATTTTTTGCGTTATTGTTACGAACACGCAGTACTACCTACTGCGTCATTCAATCACCAGCACAAGTGTATCTTTAAGCTTGATCGAATTACAAAGGATTGCAATTTATAGTATATAATTGGTCAAGGGTTTTAAGAAGGCCATATTACCTCATATTGCCAAGTCCCCCAATAATGTTTTTGTTTATCTTTTGATAGCTTTGATTCAGTGGTACTTTTGAGCCACTTTTTCATCGATTACGTAGCACAGGTGTGAGCTTTAAATTGAGCCACTCCCCGAAACAGAACCCACACAGATAACAGTGAAATTATATCCTGTATAAATAATTGCACATTTATATTTGCTGGTCAAGTTCGGTAATCATATTTGTTTGTTAGAGAACACAGCTTTTGGTGATACACTCTCTGATATCCAGTCAAAAACTGCTACAATACGCCAAGCCATAGAAAAACATACGAAAAATCAAGAAGTGCCGTTGTTAATTGCAATGGTGTATACAGCTGCAAATGGTGAAACTGATATCAGGGCTCAGTAAAAACGTGTCTCAATTGAAAATAACGAAGAGAAAATTTACTTTACGTATTGGGATAATTATCCCAATAGTTATATTTAATACAAAAGTGAGTAATTTTTGGAGCAATCGACAGAGTTCACTGCTGTAAATTAATCACTTACTCATTCCTTAGATGCCCTTAAAGACGAACCAAAATTCGGCTCAAAGAAGCTAAAGCCACTTTCCAAGAAAGTATTTCTAATGACTTGTTAAAGGGTAAATTCCCAGGGGAAACAATAGAGAAAAATATTAAAAAAAAAAAAAAATGAAGAAATATGCGAGATCCACCCTTTTCAAGTTATACTTAAAATCTCATTGCACTGCAATTTATATTTTAGCGGCTTAAAGTTTTAAAATTTATGTAAATTTTGATGAATGTTGACGAAAGTTAACACGAAGCTTTAAGTATTAAAAAGTTTCATTTTTTTTCATCTAAAGTTCTGGCATATATGATGTCTGGGAAAATACAAATTCTAGAGGTTAAAAAAATTCTTTTGGAAAACTAATAATAACAAAAATAATTTAATTGGTTGAAATCTCGCTATATATAAATTTTCAAACAGTTTAAAATGATTGGCTACTGAAATAAGTTAAAATTATTAAAATATCGGTTAAAAATACGTTAAAATATATTGTTGTTGCTGAGCAACATAGTAACATAGTAACAACAGCAAAAATGAATTAAAAGAAATCCCCCACATAAAACAACACAGACAATTTTCAGTTATGACAGCACATTTATAAACATATCCCTATTTCCCTCTGGGGGCGACCGTCATAGCCGAAAAGGCAAAGAAGGCAAATTTACCTATAATCAAAAGTCGCACGACGTTCATTAAGTCCGTGAGGTAAAAAGAATTAAGCTCATACTGCCAGAACGACTCTCTTTTATGGAAAGTAGTGAAGTCCCATGTTTACTCTATAAGAATAAATTCCCAATCCTCTATACCTTTATGGTCAGTTTGACTGAAATGATTGTGGAAAGACATATGCGGAACAGTTTCCATAAAACTATGCTTCCTGTAACAGGCTAGATAGTTGTTAAATCTAAGCCGGAATCTAGTATATGTGCTACACACATATTGTTTTTTAAATATTTTGCATTGAGCTAAATATTCTACGTTGGAAGAATTGCAGTTAAAAATACCAGCCCAAATTTTGTAGGTATCTTTATCCTCTTTATCTTTAAATGGACTACTGTCTATTAGAGATCGACAAACCCCACAAAGTTCTCCACCACATCTTAAACATTCTCCGATAGCTTTATTTGCAAAATTTTTGGCTCTAACTAGCAGGTCTTTAAGTCTTTTACCCTTTTTAAACCCGAAAATAGGAACATCTTTGAAAATTTTTGATGTTCTTGATCTGGTGTGAGCAGGGGGTTGACTTTTTCAAGTACCTTCTTTACTTTAGAAAATGCAGGATGGTATGAAAGATTAACAGCTAATTGTTTATCCCGGTGAAGTATAGTCTTCGGTGTAAGTAAATCTTCCCTACTAAATTTTCTGGCTCTAAGTATTTGATCCCTAACCATTTTTTAAAATTATATCCCTTATCAAATAACCATGCTTCCAAGTCGTTGCATCTACGTTCAAAAAGTATTGGCTTAGAGCAAATACGATTTAATCGTAGAGTTTTACTAAAAGAAATTAAAATTTTAGAATGGTAAATATGGCTTGAAGGAAATTTATGATACTAGTGTGTATCTGTCGACTTAACGAATAAATCTGTGATGAGCCTTTGACCATCCCGAATAACATCAACATCCAAGAAGTTTATCTTTTCAGTTGAGTAGTCGGAAGTAAATATAATAGTACAATGAAAGTTATTAAGAAACTTTAAAAAAAGATTCAAGTTTTTCTTCTCCATGTTGCCAAATTATAAAAAAATCGTTTATGTAGCGCCACCATATAAAAGGTTTTTCAGGGTCTGCAGCAAGGATTTTTTCTTCAAGGACAGCCATAAATGATATCGCATAACTAGGCGCCATTTTAATTCCAATCGCTGTACCTCTGAGTTGCTTAAGCATCTGATTATTCTGTTCGAAATGGTTGTTTTTGAGAACACATTTCGCCAACTCTAAGAGGCTCTCCGTGGAGACAGATTTTACTTTACATTTATTTAAAGTATGTAAATAATTATTTATTTTCCATAATTATTAATGCTAGCAAATAATGCAAATTGATAAATACTAAACAAATTACACTAGTATAAAACTATACCTGGAGTCACTCTTTTAGTAAAGATTAAGCAAATGGGAGGGATACCATAGGGATTTAAACTCAAGAATTTTATAGTAATAAAACAAATAACGAGACAGACATGTAAAAAATATACATTCACAAACACACACAAATACACAATTTTAGTTACAGATTAATATCCGAGTGACGCCGCAATATCACCAGACAGAATGCAAATGCCTGTCTACGGGGTAGAAAAAAATAAAAACTCGAATATAATCAAAAAAAAAAACATTTAAAGCTTCTTTAATAGCTTCGAGACATTCTTCATGTGGGATATTAGGATAGAGACCTACAACGTCAATAATACATAAAATAAAATCTTCCTTACGAAGTCATTAGTGTCCTGTTTATAAGAGTTAACTTTTTTGGCCAATGGTTGGAGATGGTAGTCTAAGAAAGAGGAGATGATTTCAGTGTAGTATCCAGTTTTAGAAATAACTGGACGATCAGGAATGGCATGTATACGCTTATGGATTTTAGGTAGTAAGTAAAAGCGTGCTGATCTAGGATTATTGATCATAAAGTGATCCATAGTTTCACTGCTAATATCTTCTCTTAACATTAGTAAGATGATACTTGATTATTTTAATCAGCAGCTCAACACTATCTCTCGTAATTTCTTTGTATACGTTTTTTCAGTCAACTGGATTTCACATATATTTCTATGAAATTAAATTTTGATTAAAAAATTTAACTCCATAAAATTTGAAATTTACATATATATTTAATCTAATTTAAATGCAGCTTCACGCGGTTATCATTCATCAAACAAGGTTTCTGTTTCGATGCATTCAAGCGTTACAATTTTTCAAGCTATATCAGCAGTATGTATAATGGCGGATAGTGTTTACATATTTCCTGTTTAGAGATTTTTTAAATGTCTCAATCAAACAGACATTGCATTTGTTTTAGCTTAAATGTTAATGGAAAGTAAAGTACAATTTTATGACTGCAGAAGTTGCTGAAAATGAGGCGAAAACGAAAAAGAAGAATAATGTTTTGGTGAAATTTACTTACCTTTGTCGCTGTCTAATGTTATTAATAGCTACAGGTAGTTGTTCCTCATTTTAAATGCAGTCGTTTCAATTTTTAATGCGGCCGATTTTCAATTGCTCAATCATCAATAGTAGGATAATATAATATAGGATTATATCAACCAATGATAAGATTTCACCAGAAAATGCCAACACAGTAAAAAAAGAAAAAGAAAAGGAAAATTGATATCATTAACATTTTCTTTTCTTTTTCTTCATGAAAATGCTTTATTTTCATCAAAAAATTTCAGATACTATTAGCGTAGATAAAAGATTTTAAAAATACTAAAACAATCTTTAACTGGGACGAAAGGAGGACGAAAAAGATTTGACGTCTCAAAAAATGAAAATTTAGTCAAATTTATAGCTAAATTGTGAAAACAAAAGTTGCGAAAAGTAGAGAGAGCTAAATTTGGTTTAAAAGGGAATAATATTAAAGAAAAAAATGTGAAATTTTTAGTTCATGCAGGTTTACCATTTAAAAATTTTGACTACTTATATTTTATTTACTAAATTACGTAATGACATGCTCATGACTCAAATGTGTTCCATTCAGACTTGACTAACTTAGTATTATACTCATTGGGTGGCTCGGAAAATATGATAGAAGAATTATATTCAAAAGGTGAAAGCCGCGATTTTATAGATAACCCTTAATATTTCTATAGTTTTGCAAAATTAGTCATTACAACCAATTTTAGTTAATCTGCTACAGACTATTGGAGCTAGATGTTAATCACTTACCAATTCAAAATTAAGAACTGTTTTTTACGAAGTTTTATCAATCGAATATTTTTTTTTTCTTTTCTTAGATCAGATACATCATACACTTTTTTACAAATTGACTAACTGGGATTTCCATAAATTAAGATAACAAGCTGGATGCTAGTCTAAGAAAATTTAAGATTTACTTTTCTTTTTCACCTGGGTGCTCTTTGAAATTTACTTTCTAATCAACTGTGCCACCTATTTTAAATTGATTCCAGATTCAAATATTTTAGTTTTGTTTAAAAAAAAATAGCTTCTGATTATTCAAAATATGCACTTAGGTTCCATTTTTAATTTTATTTCAGCGCCATTTTGCCAAAAATGAAACCTATAAACTTTGAAAAAATTAATGTCTTTGAGATCTCCTCAAGTTTGAAAGTAATATCTTCATAGAGAGTAAAGCTTTCCATGGATCTATGGTCTAGTGGTTAACGTTTCACACTACAAAACAGAAGGTCGATAGTTAGAATTCGCATGATGACCACTTCTTAACAGTGAAACTGTCATCAAGTTTCGGGCGCATAAAATAGATAGTATGTTTTTTGACAAAATTACAACCTTTGTACTAAATATACACACCCATTCAAATAAGGCTCCAAAATATGAGGTAAAAAGGCGCAAATTTGATTCAAATGGTTAGGAATTTATGTCCAGATTTAAAATAAAAAATTTCTTTAGTTATTCAAGAAATTTTGTTTTTTGTATTTTAAGCAGGAATAGTTTTGGTTGGTCAGTATCAACTCGCAGATTCAATAATGTTCTCACACAATAACTTTGTCAACAAACACCGGCGTGGATTAGAAAATGTAAAGGTAAAACCGAAGCTTACTTTCCCGAAAAGTTATCACACTTCTGGCCTATTGAAGTTACCCTATGGTGGGATAGAAGAACCGTTTGAAGCATGGTATTCAGGTCCTAACAAAATGAGTAGAATTGATTACTACGGTGGTAAGTTACTTAAAAGTTTTAAATTTACACTTATTTATCATTTCATTATTTTATTAAGAAGAGTTCACTCAGCCTAAACGACTAAAGAAAGGCTTTTTTTTTTTATCTGTTTTTTTATTTTTAAACTAGCAGAGCTTGGGCCCTCCGGACCTGATATGCTAGATGTGCCATCGGCAAACATTGGGCCTTCGGCTCTTATTATCATGAATTAGGAAAAAGTTAGAAAGAATTTGAAAAAATTCAAATTTTTGGAATTTTCCAATTTTTGAAAATATTCAAAAATCTAAAAATCTAAAAAAAAAAAAAATTTTTTTTTCTATGACACTCTCTGACATTGCAGAGAAAGCTTCAGACTCGTAGCTCTCCCCAGTACAGAGGAGGAGTGGAACATACATACATACAAACAGACACTTTATTTTATATATATTATTAGTCTGGGTTTTAAAAGAATATCGTTGATACCTCTCAGCAGCTACGAATACAATTTTTTAACTTTTTCTCAACTTGAGTAACAACGTACACAAATGCATCCAACATTTCATCCATATATTATATATGTATATTTGTATATAATGTGTAC
>JAUZNK010021469.1:0-20708 GCA_035046665.1 Euphysa ruthae | reverse complement strand
GGAAATAATTTTTAGTGCAAAATGAAAGATGGTAGTTACAGCTACACAAAAACGTTTACATTGACGGCAGGATGTGTTTGATCGTAAAGGCTAACTTTCTTGAATATGCGTAATAATTACCCTCCTTGACCATATAATATCTAATTAATGAATTTGCTTGTAAAAATAATCCTTTATTGAATCGTGCAATAAAAAATATACAAGCTGCTTGTTAAAGATCTTTGTGCTATTAAATTGTGTTCACCTCAACATCCGAAATTTAAGATATTTTTTACTTCCAGGCTCAACCAAATATTCCTTCATTCTTTTTTATTTTTATTTGGTTGTAAATGCTCCTTTCTGCCATCCCATTTATTCTTTTTCATTCTCCAGCGTATTTCCAACGTGTTTGTATTTTTAATGTGGGACCAACAAATAGTTTTCGTACTAGTTTATTACAGAACGGCCCACTGGTTTGGTTCTGGTGTACTTAGAAAATCATTTGTTCCAAAGTGGGTTCGAATTCCGGAGACAAATGCCTTATTCGTTTGGACAGACAACCATTCTTAAATAAGGTCTCATACTTCGATTTGTTCTGATGAATTTGATATGTATTGTCCCACCCATTTTCTTTTTTATATTTTATTTTCTCATCTGATATTGATTTATAAAGAAATTTTTTACTTTATTTTTTGTTTATATTATACCTTATTCAGATAGCTATTATAATCAATTAAAGCAGTTATGCTGGATCTGTTCAAATTAAGCTACAGAGGCTTTTACCTACACATGTTTTTTATAGACTTGGATGAAGTAAGCACATGTCCAAGCCAAGACTGTGGTTGTCATATTACTATATATAGGTGTAAAACTCGTTTATCTAATTAACAAAACAGCATGTTTTTATTTGAACAAGGTCTTCCTAACATTTCATTTTATGGCCTAGGGCTTTTCTAAAAAACCTTAAGTTAATGAAAGAAAGTCATTTTAGCTTCATTTATCTGTACATTTCTCTTTAAATTTGGAAAATTTTTATTTCCGCTGATCTAGTGATGGTATTTCTTGCTGCTTAGTAGAGTATCCCAGATTATATTGTATATTATCTTTTAGGTGATTACTCTCCAACGCCATCATCAGTTATTGGAGCACTGAAACGTGACTTGGATCTAAATGTAAAAAAAATATCTCAGAATAAAGAAGAAGATTTACGAAGAACTTTTTCTTGTTGGTGGTCAAAACCTCTATCAAAAAAATTGAATTTACCATTCGAAAGACTGCTGTGTTTTGAAGGAAGCTTTAAAAGAAATGTAGCACCGCCTTCTACTGTGGTTGAAGTTTTTCGATCTTTAATTGCTCTTAGTAAGAATAAAGATATTCGGGTTGCAATGCCTCTACTAGCTTCAGGAGATCAGGTATGGTTTATTTGACGAAATAAGGGGTTTAGTTATGATTTTATTTGATGAATTGACTTGTTGCAGGTGGATGATCCCCAAAAACCAAGGCACCCTAAAAACCACATTAGCAGAAAATGTAAAATTAGAGAAATAAAACTGGTGAAAATGGCTTTATAATATTAATTTTTTTCTAACCACAAGGGATTAGGTAACATAACAAATATCTGTAATCGACACTTTGGTTACTTTGAGAAAAAAAGGCAAGAAATTTCATAATTTTTATTTTTTTGGAAAATTGACCCTGCTGTTTCCAAATTACAAATTAAGTTTTTCAGTATAAGTGATTGTAGTAGTTATATGTAATTACTTAAAAGGAAACAATAATGGCTCAGGGGCTAATCTAGGCTTTTTTTGATCGTTTTTATCGAGTTTGCACAAACGTTCAAACTCAAAGCTAAAAAAAAAGTTTTACTCTCCTATTTAATCAGCGCTTCTGTGGTCATGTTCTTCAAATTTTTCCATAAAGAAATTACCTTGTGTTGCAGAAAAAGTTATTCAATGTAATTCAATCACTAGAGTTCTCATTATTTATTTAAGGGTATACAATAAAAAATCTAAAAGATTAATTAAATAGTTGCTAATTATCATCAAAAGTAAGTTTAAGTTTAAATAAACAATTTTTCTTCTAACTTTATGGCATCAAATATTTTTTTTTTTTTTTTTTTTTTTTTTTTTTTTTTATTGATTTGATCTCATGTTGTGTATTGCATAAAAAAACCAATGCTAGACAAAAAAAAAAAAATTTTATGCACAAATTTATAAAAATCCTACCCCCTGTATAAAAAACAAAATAAACCGCTAACTGATATGAATTTTTTTATCTTAATCAGCATGTTCTTTTAACCAGTAGTTTGCTTCTTTTTTTTGTTTATTTATTTATTTTTTTTTATGTGTCCTTTCGTGAGATATTTAGATTTAAACACAGTTGTATATGGTTTACGAGATATTATTTAATAACATTTAAATATCTTGAGTTTAAAAACATAATAATTAAAATGAGGTGATGTTTGGTACACGGAGGCGTTGTAATGATGTAGCTGAAAAAAAAAATATCTGAGGGGACATATTTCCTCAACTAGCAAAATTACAATTCTCATTTTTTCTCTTTAACCTTTTTCATCCATCTTTTTTTTCCCAATGTACTTTTAAAAAAGTTTATTAAAATTTAATAGTTAATGAAAGTTTATAAATTAGATTTTATGTTATGATGTTTTTGAAAAAAATTTGAGAAATATTTTTAGTCCGAAACTATGCTTAAACTAATAAAAACCTTTAAATTGAAAATATCTGTATTTTTATTGTTTCTATATAACAAAGTAACTTGTGAAATAATGTTTATTTAAAGCTCACATCATAGCCAAATTAAAATAAATTGCTAGAAGTTTGCATAAAAACAAGTGGAAATAGTCATAATAAGGGAGAAACACTTATGCAACGACTAATAGAAAAGATAGAAGCTCTGTGACAGAGAACAAATTAAATAAAGACTTAAAAAATTTCTGATACAAAACTCCGCAGG
This sequence comes from Euphysa ruthae, assembly GCA_035046665.1. Taxonomy (NCBI): domain Eukaryota; kingdom Metazoa; phylum Cnidaria; class Hydrozoa; order Anthoathecata; family Corymorphidae; genus Euphysa; species Euphysa ruthae. The sequence continues at coordinate 17,756 of JAUZNK010021469.1, read as the reverse complement.
AAAAATTATTTTAGTCTTCTTTGTATTGGTATCTAGCAACCATGGTTGAATCTTGAATTGCTATTTCTTAATATAAAAAAAACGTTAAACAATTTAACAGAATTGATCGATGAGATTTACGTGGGCATTTAAGCCAATGAAACGCCATTTATTTATTCTGGCAACATTTTGGGATCTGCTCCCGTCTTTATGCCATTTTTATTTTTTAACTCTAAATTTGTTAATTAAAGCGAGGAGAAAATAAATCAGTAGGTTTTATTTCATAGTACAGTTTATCATGAATGATTTTTTAAGTTTTTAACGCAATGAATTTTTGGGTCATTTTTCGTTTGATAGAATGTGTTGGATCTTTTTTTTTTAGCGGAATATATGGACAAGTGCTAATATGTTTGTAAAGTTTCAAAATATTTTTTATTGACGTTGAATTGCCCTTTTTCTGTGGGAAGAATAATGCTATCACTTTGTTTCAAAGTTTTGATTTCCTGAATACGAGAGCAGTTTGTCTCCCGGAACGATGTCAGAATAAATAAATATTTAACTAAAAATCTATAAATATTTATTTAATATTTAACTCTTAACATGTTTTAAAATTATTATTTACCTGTATTATCTTGTAGGTAATTACTATCCAACACCATCATCAGCTATTGGAGCCCTGAAACGTGACTTTAATCTAAATGTTAAAAAAAAAAAATTTCTCAGATTAAAGAAGAAGATTTACAAAGAAATTTTTTTTGTTGGTGCTCAAAACCTCTATCAAAAAAATTTAAGTTACCATTTGAAAGACTGTCATGTTTTGAAGGCAGCTTTAAAAGAAATAAAACTCCACCTTCCATTGTTGTTGAGGTTGTTCAGTCTTTAATTGCTCTTAGTAAAAATAAAAATATTTGGGTTGCAATGCCTCTACTGACATATTTTGAATTATCATTTACCTGTAAAAATGAGTTAATAAATAGAAATATATTTCTTGGTCAATGCACCTGATAACCCAAGAATTTATTATTTTGATTTATATAATTTTTTGAGCTCAGTATTAAAATAATATTTATTAGTAATAATTTGAAAACAAGAAAAAGAATCAATTTAAAATAAACATTTAATCACTCTTGTGTTTTTTCCGTTTGTTTTGAATTTAATTTTTCACAATCCGAGAAAAGAATGCTCATATTCTGAGAAAGGAATGCTTACGTTTTGAGAAAAAATGCTGACATTCTTAGAGGAGAATGCTGAATTTTTTTTTTCTAACAGAACAAAGGCTGTAATGAAACCTTGGCACTTGTTGTGGTAACTTGCAAAATCTTGGACATTAAGGTGAAGGAAAACAATCAAACAAAATAATTGATTTAAAATAGCGATCTTTTTCATTATAGAAATATAAGATGCGCAGCATGTCCTGCGCAGCCAAATCTTTTACGGACGTGTCAGGAGCTCAAGCATTTGCACTTCTTCTGGAGACATTTTGCAAAATAGCAAGGAACAAAAAAATGGTAAAAGACGAGCATTGTTAGCTAAAGTGGAAATAAACTACTGTTTTTTTGGTATAAACAATAGCTTTCACTCCTTACAGTTCATTCAGTTAATAAAAAGTTCTTGGTGGGGTTAGATGGAACTAAGATTCATACATTTAATTTTTTTTTAGAATTACAGCAAAGATCTCATGATGGAATTAATTGTTAACACAGCCATCCATTGGATGCAAATTGGTCTTCCATTAAAACTGTTAAAGATTGTTGTTTATGCTCCCAATGTGGATAAACTAGATCGCACTGCTAAATCGCTTTGCAAATATTTTAGAAAACTCAAACAAAGGAGAATTAAATCAATTGATAAAAAACCAGTTCTGAGACATGAAGTAAGTTTAAAGTTCATTAGTGCCTAAATCATCAGATTGTTCCTAAATATCACTAAAAGTTATGTGACCACCTCTGCATTGTCTTCATATGTGAGAGTTCAACATAAGAGGTGCCAATTTAACTGCCTTGGCACAAAATTTTCTTATAAATAAGGGGCGTCCTCATTATTTTGAATACTGCTACTACTGTTAAAAGAGTTTTAAAAAACCGTGCACTTATATAGCTGCCATAAAGAATACAAAAAAACTTTAATGTTTTTTTTCTTTTTCTTTTTTTTCTTTTTTTTTGGGGCGAAATCTACAAAACCAACTAATTTCCTACCGACCTAGCTCTAAAAAGGCATAATTTTGGTGGAGAAAATTTTATTTATATTAAGTTGTATTATAAATTAATTGTATTTCTTATTGCCCATAATTCAGAAAATAAATCCATTAGATAATTTAATTTTAAAGCCCTTTTCTATGTTGGCATATCTGTGCATGAACACTAAGTGTTTATCTTCAATGTTTTTTTTTTTTTTTTTTTTTTTTTTTTTTTTTTTTTTTTTTTTTTTTTTTTTTTTTTACTGTAGCGAAGGCTTGTTTCGTAAGTGTACCAATTTAATCCCATCAGTCTCCTTTTTGACATAGTTGATGAAACTCCCCAGCCAGTTTATTTGCCCAACCAAGGTGTCTTTTCGATCCCATGCATTGTTGTCAATCAATATTGCAGATGGATCAAATTCCTTTTTTGTCAAATTCCTAGTAATTTGTAACCACTTCTTCACTTCTGTTTTAAAACCAGTGGACGCAAAAGTTTTAATAATTGGAACACCCAGCTTTGCTATAGAGATTGGCATCATTAACATATATTTTTAAGTGGTAGCTGTGCTTTATCTGCTGCTGCTTATGTCTCAAATATTCTGAAATAAATAGATGCTATTCTATATTCGTAAAGATGCTCTTTTAAAGGTTTAGGCCAACATGCTTAAGCTGGCTTGTAACATAAGACTAAACAGTGTTTATAATTCTACTGGTAAAGGAATCTCTGTTTAAAAAACTTTAGGGATATTATTAATGTCAATTGTTGTAGTATCTGATAACATGAAAGGGAGAATTTATCTTGGTTGAGAACGTCATAAGTGTCCCCAACAGTTTTATTTGCAACTATTTAAAGCTCTGATCCATTATATTGTTTTGGTGTGTTTGCAATGTTAAAGAAGTCTCCCTGTCATTGCGTAATGATTGTGGTTATGCCTGGTGAATCAAAGAAATAGATCCCATTTTTGAAAAGAAATTCTTAATCTGTTTGTGGAATGTGTCATGTGTGCCTGCTCCAACTTTTGGTTTAAGCTATGAATTATTGTTTAGATGAAAATCAAAAGGAATTATTCTGTAATCTTTCTTGATTTTCATTATTCTGCAGAAAAACTTGTCATTCATTACATTCAAGATTTCTTCATAAACCCATATTTCTCAATCTATGGAAGCCCATTGGTCGATGTCACTTTATTCTCTAAATTTTCTGCTTTTAAGATGTTAATTTCTCAGAATAAATGTTTTAATATGTTTGGTTAAATCTCCCTCTTTTTTATCTGATAAATTCTTTAAAAAAGTTTTTTTGATTTTAATTTTTTTATTCATCAAATCGAAAAGTTCTTGTAATGACGCCATCTTGCTTTTCATTATGTCGTGTTTCAAAGTCCTGTTTAAAACCAACAACGTCACAAGTTGATCCAAATTTTAAATATTTTTGTTTGTTATATATTTTTAACCACTTATCACTAATTAACACACCAGTCACAAGATAAACACAGCATTACAGCTTTAGAAAGTTTCAGCTTGAAAGTTTAAGTAAACTGCTTTTACCCACTGTGTATGAATATGCTGTGTAAAAAAATTTTCATAGAATTTTTAAAGGAATGATAATATGCACGTTCAAAATTACCAATGCCACGAAAGCGTTCATTTTCCCACAATATGTCTTTTCCAAATTGGTATGCATGTAAGTCCGAAAAGATTTTGCAATCAAAATTATCTTTAAAATGATGATTTTAAAGTTCATGGGAAATTTCAATCATATAACTTCTCTGAATTTTACCTTCTTTACCAATAATTAATTTTAAGTCTTTTTGATAGGAAAAAAAAAAAAAAAAAAAAGAAAAAAATGTTACTTTATTGAACATACACAGATAAAGATTAGCATAATATATCACATGTTTTAATAAGCCCTTTAAAGATAGAACCCATGTAAATGCTTGATGCCACATTTAGAGATCAAATTAATTAAAAACTGATAAAAATGACCTATCTACTTTTGGTGATTTTGAATTTTTGGATGAAAAGCGTTCTGAAACTTTATATGAAATTATATGGTCTTATGTCAAGAATTTGAGTGTTTGTTATTTATTTGTATGTAAAATTTGAAATTAAATATGAAATTAATATCATAGAAAAATTGTGTTTGGTTTTAGTTTAATCTGGAATATGATATTTACTTGTCGCACAGTGAAGATGATAAAAAACTTGCTGAAGTTGTCATTAAAAAGTTAGAGAAGATTAAAAAGGGGATTAAAATTTTCACTTTTCATCAGAAATTTGATAAGAACCAACCATGGCAAGAAGAAATTTATCAAGTAATTAACTAATTTGCTATATATTTTTTGCTCTAGAGTTTGGTTTAACTCAGAGTTTCATTAAGCATGTCTTCAAGCATTATTTCGTTAAGTTACTATTTATTAAAGGTTTTTTCTCTGACTAGCCTCTGGTTCTGACCAATGAGTTGTCATAACAAAATTGGATCTCAAAGGTTTTTTTATCACAAAGTGTGTCTTGATTTCTTAAAATTTACATTCGTATTTTGTAAACATAGTTTGTTTCCCTTAAAGTAGTTTTATGAGAGATTTTCTTTTCGTTTTCTTTTTTTACATAAGTGATTTATTCTTTTCCTTTGCAAGCGTGTTTTAAAGCACATTATTGGGTGGTCAATGATTGCTTTCTGTTACATTAGCAATTTGTCAAAAATTTTAATATTACAAGGTGGGTTTTCAAAGATTCTATTCTATTACAAAGTAAGTTCAAAAGGTTTGTTTTTTATTTAAAATCCTTTTTTATTCCAAAAGTGGGTTGTTAAATTTTTTTTCAGTACGGTAGTTTTTAAACTATATTTTTATGTTTGGTTTTCAGATTATGTTATCAAAAATTGTTTGTATTAGAAATTGATTGCCCACGGCTGTTTAATTTTACAATAATGAAAATACAATAATAGTTTGTGAAAGATCTTTTTCTGTTTGAATAGTTGGTCTTCAAAGGATTTGAACTGATTGCAGATACTTTTGTTATGAATACTTATTACTGGACTCTTTTTGACTGTTCTATATTAGTATCCAGTTTTTGAACATTTGCTTACCATTTTTATGGTTCTCATAAAAAAAATTAAGCAAACACTCAAGAAAGAAATAGTGATTTTAGAGATTTTTCACAAAATAAATTTGTGTAATTAGCTATCTGAATGTTTCTGTCTGAATTTTATTTCTCAAAAGTTTTAAACAAAAAGGATTCTGCATTAAAACTCTATTAATATTTCATCATCTTTATTCAAAAAGATATGAACTTATATAATTTTTTTTTTAATTTTGCTGAGGTTATGGCCAGAATATTGAGTCAAAGCTTTGCCCAGTCATACTTATAAAAATTTGATTGCATATAGGTGATGGTAAAATGTGCTAGGATTGTAGCTTTACTTAGCCCTAATTATATGATTGATACAAGTTGCATTGAACAATACAACATTGCAATGTGTTGTTCACGGAACATGAATCGTGATTACCTTGTACCATTATATGTGGCAGAGATCGAAAATTTACCAACATATATGGGCTTGATTCAATATGTTGACTGTAGGTGAGTAAAAAACTTCTCGAATCATCAAAATTACGCAAAATTACGTTATTTTTATTTTTTGAGGGTTTTAGTACCCCACTTACAAAGGTAACGGTATTGTTGAATCATTGCTTTCCAAGGTATTGCAAATACTTTTTCTGTAAAAAAATGAATTTTAAAAATGCTATTAATTTTTTTTCAATGTTAAATTTTGTTCAGGTAGCGAACAAACTAACTTTGTTTATTTTATTTTTTCAATAAGCTAGTCTTATCCCAAATATAACTGGGATGTGCAAAAAATATTAAAGTATTCAAAAAATATTAAATGATCAGCATTTATATTTTCTAAGTGACAATCTTCAAAATAGTTTTTGGTGACACTGTGTTTTTGATCTTCTAATGAATAGTAGCACAGATCTCAATGTAGAAAAAAAAAAAAAAAAAAAGATTGATTTTCACCCAATAAATAATTGAAGAATGAATCTGTTTTGATTTTTTATAAAGTTGATTTTTTACTCAAGTCCAGAATGAAACAAGTTTAAACCTAAGCTAAGCTAAGGGGGTGTAAACGTTACCTTTTCACCGGCTAGTACACCGTGTGTAAGATTGATTATTGAACCTGTTTTTAGTCCATTTGAAATTTACAGTATTTTTAAAAACCTTTATAGTATTTTTTTAGGGCTAGTTTAAACTTTAATCTGAAAATCAGCATTTTCTTTGAACATACTACCCATGACCTATATGGGTTGATAAGTATGTGGTGGACTTTGATATTTACAGTGTATTGAAAATTTATGACGTATATTTTTTTTCACTATCATTCACCAGTATTGATGGAAGGAAAGGTGCCATAAAACAGTTTATGGAAAGAATATTTGCTTCTGAAGCTTTGAAAATTTAACAATTTCAACCATTTTGGTTGTTATATTGAGATGAATCAAGTTAATGTCAGTCCTAGGTGGAAATTCAGGAAATTAGTTTTCAGAATCATCAAGAGTGGAGTTACTGCTGAACAAGCAAGAAGTTCTGACGTATTTATAGCAGAGGTAACCAGCTCAGGTTCATTGAAGAGTGGAAAGATTAAAGACTGACTTTCATCGGGGGTGAGAGATATACATTTACTACCCACTTAGCAGATATATTTTGACAACGTAGCTCATATAAGCCTTTTGTCATTAAGTTGGCGAGTATGAAAAGTGTAAAAGTGTTTACATTTTTTTATGTTGTTACATTTTTTCATGTTGAAGTTGCAGCTTATAATAGAAGGGGCAGGTAAAAGTATGGATAAAAAATTTAGAAGATTTAACCCAAAATTAGCTTAAGAATTACATCTATTTTAAGTATTTGTGTAGCCATTTGTAGATTTTCTTCGGTGATCGACTTGGTAGCTTTTCAAAGTATTTTCAGTGCCTTATTAAATACATAATTTTGGTCTAAAGACAATCATAACAACTTTAGCGATGAAAAGCTTTGCATTCTATTGGAGAATTTGGAGACAATGATGTTTATAAAAAAAAATCTGTGCTTTGCAAATTTCTGCTTATATTTGAGATATTATTATGAAGTCACAATTGCGTTAGTAGAAAAATAAACACTTATGAAGACTAATGCATTTGATTGCTTATCTTTTAGGAGACTGGAAATATTTGTGATTTGGAGTAGAAGGTAGCATCATCAGGTAGTTTCGACCAGGCAAAGCAATAAACTTGAAACATTTTAAAATATATTTTATTTCTTCTTCATTTTTACAACTATATAAGAGTTTTAATAAAGCATGTTCATTGCTTTCAGAACGCTTTTTATTCTTTCTACATGAGCTTTGTCAAAATTTTTAGTAGTATAATTTACAAATCACATGGTAACTATTGACCAATAATAACCTCTCACCAATATTCATTAACTGGAAACTGTTAATGGAAAATTTCTTGCTATGGTTTACATATAAAAAACTAACTACCCCGTAACTTTAGTGATTAACAGACTGCTGTTGTTGTTAATTACCTTATTAGAAATTTTTATCTACCAAAATTTTCTGAAGAATCTAAGTAAGTGATGTAGCAAGGTTATTGCAACCCCATGTTTCTTCATTAAACAGCGGTATTGTCATTTTACATAAAGTTTCACCTCCACCAGGAGGCTTATTATAGCTTATTTTAAGTGTCAATACCGGATATCAGCCTCCTATTAAAAACCAACAAATAAAAAAACCTTATCAGCTATATCAAAAGACGAGCATTTGTCCATCTTATCCAAGATGGCTAAAAACCTACCGTCATTGGAATTATGATAATTTTTAAGCAACTTGCTGGAAGCTAGGGCTGAAAAGATACTAAAAATTAAGTATCTCAATGATCAAAATTACATTGCATAACCCAGGACTCTCCCCAGTGCTTTGAAATAAAATTTTAGTTTGGACCCAAAATAAATTATGCGATTAAGTAATTAAATTATTTAGATGAATTAAGCGTTTCACATTTGCAAAAATAATTAGTTCCCAACTGTTTATGTTAATTTTTTTGGTGCGCTTACTAATTTTTTTTTTTTTTAGGTTTAAATAAATTAATTTTCCATCATCTAAAATAAAAATGATTTTAAGGCAAATGTGGTCTAGTTTTGTGAGATTATAATTGTGATCTTTTTTGGTTTTATGAAATATTTCAAGACTCATTTTTATTTATAGGCCAGTAGATCATAGGAAGATTGAAAATGCTTGTGATGTATTTGTGACACAGGTTGATTTAAAACACATACCCAACAATACTGACTTAAATGCCACTCTAACACTTCTGGACAGTTGCTATGATGTTTTTATTTCTTATGCACATCGTGATGCAGAGGTTGCCAATGAAATCATAGATCAGATAAATATTAAGAGGCCATCCTGGAACTTGTTTGTCGATCACCAAGTTTTAAAAGCTGGTTCAACATGGCAGACCAAGTTGTATGCAAGTATTGGTAATGTTTTTGTCATTTAATTAAGATTTGCTATAGAATTTTACAGAATAAATGTATAATTCAAAATCTGATGACCTATTATATAAATTGTTAAATGTTACTGTATGTTGCTGATAAAGATATTATTTTTCCAATTTCTTTAAGAATGCTATTTTTTAAGATTATATCAAAGTTATATCTATAGTTTTTTTTTGGACACTTCATGTGAGTAGCTTAATTTTTTTAAATTCATCAAAGAATAACAAGATTAATTGTAATCAAACATGGAAACATAACATTTTTTTAATGCAGGAGTATTAGATTTTTGCATTTATTTAGTTATGATGTCATATACTACATAATAATTTTTTAAGGTTGTTTGGGCGACTGTAAATTGAGCGCCTGTACCCTCATACCAGTGTGTATCTTTTGGATATATCCATTTTGGCCTGATCTCCACAGTAAGGCTATTTGATAGTTGTGGTTTGCACCATTTTAAAATTTTTAGATGGTTTTTGTAAATGGTTTTGCTAAGCAATTATTTTTATTGCCATGAATGTTTTTTAAATCTTATAGAAAATTCACGGTTTGTATTGACTTTGTTGTCAAAAACATACTTAGAATCTAAAGTTTGTCAAGAAGAATACAACCTTGCAAGTGCTTTAAATCACGATAAAAGATATTCAACACGACTGGTGCAAATGTGCATTGATAATATAGTTGACTGGCCACCGTGGTGTAAACCATGTGAATACAATGAGACTACAAAAGTTGACACAAAGGTAGAACAAGCATTGCGAATGATGGAGTTACCAAATAGTAAGCTTTTAGACCACTTCATGACAATCCTTTGAATTGAATGCTTTCTAATTTTCTGTGTGTGTGCTAGCTCCTATTATTTAGTTTATTCTTCTCTTTCTTTGCTTGAGTCAATATTGTGAGGAAGTCTGATTTTGATTTTGAATTCCACACCTTAAATAACCCTAACATAGCCATTTAACCTAAATTTTCTAAAATTGAATTTATTGACTATAAATTTATCGACATTAGGTAAGAACTATTTTTTTTGTTTTATATAAATGCATCTTGCAGTTTAATTTAATATTGGAAAATTTCCAAACCAAAATCTATACATTTCAAAATTTCATTTTATAATTTATTTTTTTGTTAAATAAATTTTTTTTGATTTTAGTTTCTTCTGACTTGTGTGTACTTCCAATTAAGCAAGTGACAAGCATGTGGCGTCAACAGTTCGCAGATCAAAACTTCCCCATTGTTCCATACATAAATTTCAATAGTGATTTATGGTACTCTGTACAAAATAATCCTCTTACCAATAACACACTACCAAAAAACGATGTAGAGATGCTTGAAGACGAGTTTCATATATTTTTTAGTTATCCAGATAAACATCAACTCATTTTTGATAGGTTAAAAACAGAGGTTAAAAAGCATTTCCCGGATGTTAAGATGTGTTTACCCTATAGTGATGGCAAAAGTCATAAAACACGTCAACATAATATTGATAAATGTTCTATGGTCATACCTTTACTGTCAACGAACTATATACAGACTCCTGAACTTATGGATGAATTTAATATTGCACTATGTAGACATCGAAATTCAACTAGTTTAATACTATTCCCAATTATTGTTGGAGAATTGCCTCATAACCCAGCCTACCCTCATCTTGCTTTCACTATGTTTTCTACTCTTGATCAGATATGGGCGAGTTTTGGTTTAGATGATCCTGTTTCAACATGTTTAGTGATGGCTGCTAAGGTAACTATAAGTTTAATTCCATTTTTTTATTGTTACTGGACCACCCAAATATGGTGATCTTTTGATGGAAAAATAATATGTAATTAAATAATATTTAAATAATTTTTTTTTAAACGTAGTTTTTTATGCAAAAAATAACGCATTGTCGCTATAAAACCTAAAGAAATCTTCTGTCAAAAAATCTGTTTATATGAGATATATTATCATGTTTTGCTTAATTCCTTTAAATTCCATAGGTATTGACAATCTTTACTTATTTTCAAATGAATCATTTGACTCATATATACAAATGTGTTACTTGTCAGTCCATTTATATATGCAGTAGGTGTGTGTGTGTGTTGCTTGTTTGTCTGTTTATATATACATTAGGTGCGTGTATGTACTGCACAGTGTGTGTTTGTCAGTCTCTTTATTAAGTAAGAGTTCAATATTTTATGTGAAATCATCAGATAAGAAAATTTTGGTACTGAGCCCAAACTGGCAATTCTTTTGCTACAGCAACATTTTTAAAATTCTTCGCAAAATCTGTTCTTTACTTTATATATAATTTAAGTTTATCTAATATTTTTAATTGATTCCAGATATGGTCCAGATATGGTAGGCATGCCCAAAATTATTAGTAATAATAAACCTTCACAACATTTTTTTGCAGTAATTTATGTATTTGGTATCTTATTCTTAAATGTTCAATCGCAAATAAAAACTGCCTTAAATTTCTACTTTTCAGTGTCAAATTTTGATATATTTTTCATCAGTTGTATAGCTGTAATGTATTTTTTATAAGGTGATTGCAAGTATCCTTAAAACGAAAGTAGAAGCTGACTGTTCATTCAAGACTTTATTTAGTATTTGGGAGCTCGAAGAGTGGAGAAAATATTTTATACGTGAAGATGTTTATGCACTGGATTTCAATCCTCTTGTGTTTAAATCAAATCTTGGCAATCATATGATTTCTTCACAATTTTTTGAAGGTATTTTAATTTCATTAGAGCAGGGAATTGGGAAATTTCAGAGAGTCAATTGAAATTTGTTCTCAAGTCCTTTCTCCAAAATTTGTTGTTCTATTTCTTTCTATACATATTAAATGAAAAGGTTTTAGCAAAGAAAAAAATACTGTTTTAAGGGTAGACCTAGATAAAATTAGTGAATAGGTGATTTTAAGAGTGGAGGAACTGTGCACTTTGATAAAGGAGTGATTTTACCCATTAAGTTTGCAGATTTTACCTCAAAATTTTGGCCCTAGTGAGAGTTTTGCCTAATTGACAAAAAGTTATGGGAACTCAATTTAATAATCCATAAATCTTGAAGGTTTCATCCTATTGTCCTTACTATTTTACCTGCTATTTACTTCTGAAATCAATACTTGATAACAATTTTGAGACAACTTAGATTAGATTAGATAGCTTTCAAAGCACCATGAATGCATTTTCAAGTTACAATAATTCGTTTACAGTGATTTCAGTTAAAAGCAAAGTGCTCTCTAAACTATATTTTGAAAAAATTTGGCTCAAATTTATTTCCATTCACTGATGATTGTTAAGCAGAACTTTAGCTTTTGATAACAATTTTTTCATCAATTTTAAATTTTATGAGAATACTGATGAACTCAAATGCACAGCTTTTTTATGAAATTCAATGATTTGATTATAAATGGAAAATTTAATTCAGATGGCCTAATGGCTTAATTTTATATTCATAAATTAATATTTTGAATATTTTCAAATTAGCCTTTCATTGAGCCTTTGGTAAAGTAAATTTTAAATCCTCAATGTCTGTCATTGATCAGCAATGTTGTTCCAATATTGACTGTCCAGTAATTTTACCCTTTTTTCAGGCCAAATTCGTAGATGGTATTGATAGGTGATGTTGACTTTAAACAGAACCTCCCCATTAATCATATTTTGTTTATTAATTTTAGATTCCATTAGAACCAGTGATTCTACTCCAGTTAGACATGATGAAATGCGAGTTCCTGTTGAAAATTATGATGAGAGTTTGATTATAGAAGGAAGCAGTAAATTTGGCTTTTAATAACAATTTTTTCATCAATTTTAAATTTTATGAGAATACTGATGAACTTAAATGCACAGCTTTTTTAGAAATTCAATGATTTGATTATAAATGGAAAATTTAATTCAGATGGCCTAATGGCTTAATTTTGTATTCATAAATTTATATTGTGGATATTTTCAAATTAGCGTTTCAATGAGCCTTTTGTAAAGTAGTTTTTAAATCCTCAATGTCTGTCATTGATCAGCAATGTTGTTCCAATATTGACTGTCTAGTAATTTTATCCTTTTTTCAGACCAAATTCGTAGATGGTATTGATAGGTGATGTTGACTTTAAACAGAACCTCCCCATTAATGATAGTTTGTTTATTTATTTTAGATTCGCTTAGAATCAGTGATTCTACTCCAATGAAACATGCTGAAATGCGAGCTCCTGTTGAAAATTATGATGAGAGTTTGATTATAGAAGGAAGCAGTAAATGTCCTGTGTTCACTAACAATTTGGAGTCTGATATGAAACCTGTCATTCAAACATCCTCATCATTTAATCAGGAAGTCAATGTTATAAAAGAGCTAGACTATGTTCTCGCAAAACCTATATCCCCCATATATAATAAAGATATTAATGATACATCTACAAATCCAGACATCATATTTCCATCAAATAATGCTGACTTAGATAATTCATTTGTTAATAATAATGTTGAAAATGAGAATGGGACGCATTGCATCAAAGCTTCGTCTTGTGGAGCAGTATCTTCCGAAAATGATTCACATGCTTCTGTAAATGAATTATTACTAAATGACACATCTATGAAAACTGATGTCGTGTTGCTAAAAAATAATAATTCAGGAGACACCCAAAAAACAAAAACAACATCTCATGCTAGCAATTGTTTGTCTGATGCAAAAGATACTGAAAAAAACCTAAATTTAAAGAAAAAAATATGTAAAAGTGTTGCCTGCTGCATGCAATGATTAAAAAGAAAGCAATACTTGAATTTTTTTTCTGCTAAAGGTCTCTGAAAGTTTATTTTTATGAAACTTTTTTTGTCTTTTTCCTTATTTTTGTTGATTTTTAGAATAATAATGAAAAAAATTCTTTATATTTAAAATTCTTAAAAATTTTCCCTTTATAAAGGGCGTAGAAATGTCAATTGTTTTTGGTACAGGGATTCAATTAAGTGATTTTGGATTGTGAATTTTTATTTGTTGTTTGAGACTCCTAAACCTGATAAAGCTCTTTTTTTTAATTTATTGTTTTAGCTGATGATGATGAAAATCATCCTACCATCTTATTTGTCTTGTACAATTTTGCAAAATAATCTCTCTGGAAGAGGTGTGTGCTCGAGCACTGGCATGCCGCTAAAAATTTAAACTTTTCTTGAAAAATTGTGAGCCTTATCGTTATAAACGAAAATTTTAAATTTGATTTTAGTGACTTTTTGTCTTACTTTCCCTATAGTGCAAAAAAATTTATAGGAATGTATTATCTTTAAAAGTTATGTATGCAATGTAGTGAAACTTGGATTATATTTCCTGGAAAAATAATATCTATTATTAAATATATTATTTAACTAAAATTAAAGTGTTGTGAGAACCAAACAGCCTCTTTAATGAATCAAAGAGATTATGTGATTTTGAATCTTGTTGTTTTTTTTTTTTTGACGTTTTAAAATAAATAAAACGGTGTTTTTTTTTTTTTTTTTTTTTTTTTTTTTTTTTTTTTTTTTTTGATAAATTATGTTTTTGTAGACTAGATCTTTTTGGTAAAGCTATATATTTTTTATCTCCATGGCTCCTTTTTATGACTAACCCCCCTTGTTTTTGTAGCAATAAAAAGGGCAACTGAGAAACTTTTCATATTCGTAAATATGTTTATATATATATTTCAATATAATTGTGCTTTTATAATTTTTAATTTATACAGCTATTTATTATAACATGTCTTTTATAAAGAAGTATTGATAGAAAAACCGAAAATCATTAGTTTTTAAATGACCATATAATGCATCTTTTCGTATAAATTATTACCTCTCACCAAAATTGTCGGTTCTTAAGTGTTGTCCAATAGCACTATTTATTTTTAAACACAAAATTTCCCATTTTTGTTATTTTCTCAAAATTGTCCCTACAAATTTTTTTAAATTTTTTTTTTAATTAAAAGGAGCCTAAATGCTATAAATAGCCCATATTTCAATTTGCCAAAAATATTGGTTCCCTAGCAACAACTTCCCCCTAGTAATGATAATTTTAAGATAATCTCAAGTTTGCATATGGATTATTTCTAAATTTTGTGTTAAGTGAAATAACTACAGAGCACGTAATTTTTTTTCTATATCACCATTTGAAAAATTAAAATTAAAAAATTTAAAAAAGCCTCTAAAAGCTGTCATATTTTTCACCAGATTTCCAATTTATGTCAATTTCTCAACAAAAAAAAAAATTCTAGTTTGCCAGCAACATGCTCTAGCAATATTCACTTTTTTAACAGACCTTTTCACTTTCAAAAAAATTTTCCGAAAAAAAATCTTTGAATTTCGATTTCAATTTTTTAATGCTTTTTGTAAAATTAGTTTGGAATAGAAGGATGTTTCTTTTGAAGAAAGCCTGCCAAAAAATTCAAGTCTCTAGCAGCAAGTTTTTGCAATAATCATTTTGATAACAAAATTTTGCAATTTTTTGAATTTCTGGATAAAAACATTACATCCATAGATTATTAAAATGACATTTATAGATCAAAAACATGACATTGATAGATTCAAAATGTGGGATTCATTGATTCAAAACATGGGATTCATAAATTAAACTTTTCACCTTTTAACCAGTCACCTGCCAGGCAAGTAATGAGTTTGATGATGTTTTTAGGCATTAAAATGTGTATATATGGAAAATATTATTGATTTTATGACAGAAGATAGTGATTGTGACATTGACTTAGGTGAAGGCTCTGATTTATGTGACTTAGATAGTGGCTGATAGTACAAAACTGAAAATGTTCCCACTCATCAGTCAATAGGTAAGCAACCAATTGACCATAATACAAGTGACAATAGTGATGACAATGTATTTGATCAATATTCAGAATCTCCAGAGGTTGAAATTGAGATTGATTATGACAGTGTCAGTGACAATTAATGTGATATGAGAAATAATGTGATTGAAACTAGTACAGAGAATGATAATAATGCTGGTGAAATAAGAGGAGGCTTAGGTAGGGAACAAAGACATGGTAGGTGATAAGGACAATGTAGGGGGCAAGGTGGGACCATACAAAGAGGAGGAAATACTGATTGATTATGGGAGCCAGCAGCACAAGTCAGTGAAGGTGAGGGAGATCTTGCTGTACCTTTCCATCCTTTCCATGACGGTTGTAAGTCAAAATGCCACTAAATGCTACCCTATTGGATTTTCTTATCCTTACTAATGAATTTTTCCAATAAATTTTGGATGAGACAAATACGTTTTTTACTCAATTTATTCAACAGCACTCTAATAAATCAGAAATTAAATTTGTTGGAATGTGGGAAACAGTTACTGTAGAGGGAATGAAAAGTTTTATTGGTTTGATTTTACTTACGGGAATAGTTCACAAAACATATGTTGAAATGTATTGGGTAACTGATGAATTATGTTCCACTCCTATATTCTCATAAGTAATGACTAAATCATCTTTTTTAGTTGATCCTAAAATTTTTACATTTCAATGATAACGATGAGGAAAATTTTGACCCACAGGATGAGAATAGGGACAGGCTTCATACCCCTTATTGAACTTCTACGTAAAAGATATCCCAGAAAGTGTACTCTCCTGGGATTTGGCAATCAAACTGTATGAATTGTGCACGTCACATGGAGTGACTCTGGATTTTTCTTTTTTATTGTGGGAAAGGCATGTTTTATGAAGATAATGGAAATGAGGAAATGCCAACGACTGAACGTTTACCGACTTCTCTGATGACTTCATATTTGAACAAACATCATATTGGAGAAAGGAGAAGCAATTTTTTATCAAGCTACAAATGATCAAAGACTTCTTGTTACCAAATACATAGCTGCAAAGGACAAAGCATGCAAGATGCAAAAGATTGTCTATGTCCTATCAAATTTTCACTCACCTAAAATACTTCTTACAGAAAAACAAAGACAGAGTTGAAATATAAAAACCATCAATTATCAAATCTTATAACATCGACATGAATGGGGTGGATATGGTAGACCAGCATTACAATTGTTACAAAAATTTGCATTTTGGTTGATAATGCAAACAGTATTTAATTCCCACAAGCTGTTTCAATTCCATACCAATAACAAACAAACGTTTTTTGAATTTCTGCATGATGCCATTTATGCTTTAGTTACTTTTAAAGATGTACCAATCAATATTGCACCAAATAATACAGTTGAAAAGCTTACTGGAAGGCATCTTCCTTCTATAAAGGTTGCAGCAGAGACCGCTAAAGACAAACTGCTTACAAAAGCTGCTGTGTGTGCTATGCAAGAAATAAACGCTCGGATAAAGGTTAAAATTGCATGGTTACATGATGATAAATATTTATGTGCTTTAAATAAATGAAATATTTTAGGCAAAAATGAACAATTTTGGGCAATGAAATTCTTTATGCCAGGGTAGTATTCCAATTCAAATAAGTATTTAGATTTGGCTTGAACATGTGGTCATAGTTACAAAAAAGTTTACAAAAATATGCATGTATTTTTGATCCTTGGATAACATAGTCAAAAAAAGTAATCAGTATTTAAATGTTATTTGAAATAATATGATTGAATTTCTAATTTAATTTAATAGACGGCGCACTTTTATATTTTCACATTGTTTAAATTTTTATGTGCAGTAAAATTACAGCCCTGAAATTCCAGTTCGAAATTTTTTTGAAATTATTCATTTCTTTATTTTTTTAACTGCTGCATGAAGGACAAAGACAGACTCAAAACAGGTCAAACTGGTTTTTAATATAGGAGATCCATTGGTCATTATTTATGTTTAGAATATTCTTTTCTTTCGAAGGAAAGGATATTTATGCTAATATTACAAAATACTATGCTTATGCTTGGTTATCATGAATTCATCCTCCAGCAGTGAAGATGAGGAAGAAACAAGGAGATTGAAGGAGGCTGTTGGTGGATTTGAAATAGGTTAGTATTTTATTAAGTTAAGTCAAAATTATTAAAGAAATAAAACGCATGTCATTAGTTATAAAATTTTATTGAGCGCCGTTTCAGGAGTCATGCTGCTCCTATCATCCAGCTAGTTACAATTAAAAATTTATGGTTTTTATAAGAATAGCGTAGGAGCAGC
>JAUZNK010021458.1:0-20712 GCA_035046665.1 Euphysa ruthae | reverse complement strand
GTAAATGTGATGTCATAATTATCTGGAATAAAGCCTGGTTTCCATTATACCCTTTAAACTTTAAATACAAATATCTCGAGAAGCGTTAAAGATTTTTACACGAAATAAAAAGCCTTCTTTCTAATTTTTTATTCTTTTTCATATGAGCACAACTTGTCAAAGCACTTAGGGATCCCTTTAAGAAATATATACTTCTTAGACTAAATTTAACATTTTTCAGGATCCAAACACCAAGCTCAATAAAATCTTAAACACTCCTGATATATTGAAATGATTAGAAGTAATCTTTGCAAAAAAAAATTGCATAATTGGAAACCAGAAAAATTTTAGGGTCTGGGAAATGAGCCTATTTAAGAATATTTGGGTATTTTACTAAAAAATGAGAACATTTAAAACTGCTAGTGTTTTGACCTTTACCTGGTTGAAAAATAAACTTTTAACTAACATTAAATGCACCAGAAAATATAATAATAGCTTTTATTTCTTTATATTTCATAAAATGAAAGGACCAAATTAAATGCTAATATTAAATGCATAATTTTTTTTTTTTGCGGTTCATTCCATATACCATAACTATAGCTTAAAATAATTTTACACAGCAGTTAACAGAACGTTAACTTTTAGCATATATTCATTACTTATTTTTTCACTTTAAAACTTTGTAACAAAATTCTGAGTTGTTTAGAAACTCTGATTATGACTAAATACAATCAAAGCAACAGAGAAAATATTTCATCAGAATCTACCAGTACGAATATATCCACTTCAAAATAACTAAGACACATCTCTATTTCAGAAAATTTGGTTAATTTTTAATGCAGTCGTTTTTTCTCTGACTGCCATTTTTAATACTTTTGCTTCGTTATAGCAGACAATAAGATAAAAAATTTATAGAAAAATCTTAACCCTTTCAGTCCCTGGGGTTCGCTTAGCAGCTCATCTTAAACCATCGCTCCGTTCCTGGGGTCTACCCAACAGTTCATCCAGTTTTGTGTGATTTCCTTATTGGATTATGTAATGCTTATGGTCTTTCAAGAAATGGAAATTAAATAAAATTTTCGATCAAGTGAAAAAAACGGCTTGTTGACAGCCTGTATAGAACTCGAAATACAGCGTTTGGAATATGACTGCTATAAAAAACGGCTTGTTGACAGCCTGTATAGAACTCGAAATACAGCATTTGGAATATGACTGCTATAAAAGTGTACAGTAATATAATCGAAATATTAGATATTGTTTTGAAGGCAAGAGATGAGGATTATGATCTTGGAAATAGATCAGAGAGTGAGCTTGATAGTGATTAGTAATATATAGTGGAAGATATAACCAGGTAAATTCCATTTAATATTCACTCAAAATTACATGTGTAAATACTCCCACCATACAACATCTTTTGAAAATTTTTTGGAATTTTTATATTTAGCTAGTGAACCTGTTGTGACTGCTGCTTCCTTTTTATTTTTTTTGCTTAAAAAGGACTGATCTATATAGCTTAAACATTTTTTTAACTTATGCTTAATCTTTACAGACAATGGGTAAACCACATTAAAGCCATCCCATATAAAATATATTTACATTTTCCATTGCACAAATTTTCCTTAACTTCTTTTCTTTGGCTTGTTTTTGCCTCTCAATCTTCATAAGTCGTTCCTGGTATCATAAAATAGCATAACTATAAATATTTTTTAAAATTTAACTAATTAACACTTAGACTCCGAAAGACGCACATGTGTGTTAATTCTAAAGCCGAAAAAAGCACATATGCATTTTTAGTCATAGGCTTACTTTTTGTCATATACCGGTGAAACAGTAGTAGCTAGAGTCAAACTAACTGCATTTTTGAAACAATTGTTAAATTTCCATACGGAATTAACTGCTTTGGATGTAATAAGAAAAATATTGGTGGTAACAAACTGGTTTCCAAATTATATATTTTTATGAAAATGAAATATAGAAAACTGTTTTCTTCCTAAAATTAACCTGGACTAACTGATTGAAAATATATCAGATAATGAAATAAAACTATATGAAACAGGTTCTGATTGTGTTTTGATTCAGCAAAGGTTTATTTAGTTTTCAGCTCATCGTTATGAACCATTATTAATGCATGGAACATCTGTTATTGAATATGGTTATAATTCCTTTATAATTGTGTGTAATAATTCATCACTTGTATGCGACTATTTCGTGTAAAACTATATAACTCTTATACTCTGATTGTTTTACTTCATGTATTTTTAGCTTCATTATTTTTATTCTGTTCACCAAGCTATTATATTTCTGAGTAATATTTTTCTGCGTTCTTTTCATTTGTTCTTTTCAGTTTCTGGCAAATTTCTCTGGAAATTTAGTTGCATCATCAACTCGATGATGGCATGACAGAAATCAGGGAAATTTGTCAAAATTATTTTATGTAATGAAAAAAGCTCAAATGGTTGCTGTTTTATTTTCGTTCTATTTTTATAACAAAAAATCTAAGAAAATACTTTAACCAGCTACATTTATAGCAGAAAGGGAATTTTTTATTTTTTTTTTTTGACAATTTTGACACAGTGAGATATTATTGAATTTTTAAAATACCTTTCTCTGTTGCAAGATACCATTATGTGTACTTTTCTGTTATATTATAGTATATATTTGATATTTACACAGTTTTTATTGTGGTATATATAGTTTCCACCATTTTTTTTTTTAGACTTTTTGATGATTTTTACAAGAATAGTGCTGAAAAACAAATACCCTAATCTAACCAATTACTTCGGTTTTGGGATCTAGGGTTGAAATCATAACACACAGCGGAGTCTAAGGGTTAATATATTATTACTCACTGGTTGAATCAAACGCTGATTTGCACTCTGAAAAAGAAACTACATCTAAAAGATAAACTAAAACCATTTTATACAAAATAAAAATTGAACATTATGCCAGTTTTTAAATGGCATAATTCAGTCCAATTGTCTTAATAATTATCTTGGTAGTTAAAAACCATCAAGTGACTTAAAAAGCCTTTATTTCATCAAAAATGTCAATAAACATAACAAAAGCCTTTTTTACTGATACTAAAGAAGTTGATTGCACTTGGCAGCTTTTTCTAAAATTTAAAGGGTATATATCATCTTATTATTTTTCTTTTTTTCAAAACAGTTAAACATAAAAAATCAATTTAAAATCAATTTAAAAAATCAAATAAAGCTCGTTAAAAAACTAAAAAAATTAAAATATACCTGCTCTTTCTGTTCCTTAATTCTCTTCTTTTCATTGATTATTGCTTGTGCTGAAAACATATTACATACATTGGACTAATTCAGAAAAAAATTGGTTTCATGGCATGCGGTTCAACAATGTGGTTACCAAACTTAAGACATTTCTTACTTTCAGAATTTATTATAAAACAAATTTATTTGATATTATAGCTCCAGGTTTCCACACAAAATCCTTTATAAGAAGGTCTTCTTAAAATCAGAAAAATTACAAATGAATAATATAATATTAATTCAGAATTCCTGCATAAAAAGCCACAACAGATGATTTATGTGAATCATCTCCTGTTTTTTAAAAATTCATGGCAGTGACTACTACAGTTTCACATGGATTCTATGAAATTAAAATAGAAAAAATTAGATAAAATGTTAATTTTCCATTTCATTCCACAAGATATAGACAGACTGAATCACTCTTTAAATGGGTGACACGAATCAGAAGTATAGTAGATTTAAGGTGAAACACAGGATGAGGTACGAAAGTGTGTGTGCTTGTCTGCTGTTTTACATCACTTGAAAAAAAAAATAAATATGGAGCACAAACAATGTCCATATCTTATCCTATGGCTTAAATACCTAAAAATTAATATTAAATTCAAAATGAAAACTCTGCAAGATTTAATAAAACTTGAACCTTTGAGCCTTTTTGCTTCTTTAGCAGCATCAATCTGTTGTTGTTTTCTCAAACGAGAAATCTCAGCTCTTTGACGAATCTCTGAAAACAAAAAACCCTTCTAAATACTTAGAGTTGCACAAATACATGAATATGGATTAGTCCAAAAGAACTTCCATTTTCTGACCACAAACTACACGTAGCACCAATTTTTTTCAATTATTAGAAACTAAAATACATATTCATTGTCGATGGGCCAGCTATGCAGATAAAGATAAAATGTGTAAAGGAAGCTATTAAGAAGATGGTAAGGTATACAATATCATTTTATCTGAAATATAGCTACTACCTATTCTATACTAAACCCAGTTACATTCTTTATTTCAGTTAAGATGAAAAGAAGAAATGTCACATTAACAGATGCACTGGATTATATATTAAATGATGAGAGTGAGTTTGATGAATCGGATAATGATTCTGAAATTAATGTGATTGACTCAATACCAGCAAATAATACTACTGAAGCTAAGAACAGGAAAGCAGAGGACACAATATTGGATATCTACAATGAAGATGAGGAACCTGAAATGCTAAAAAGTGATAAAAAGCCGCTATCGAACATAGTTGCAATATCAAAAACACAAACAAAAAAGAACCACCACAAGCTGTCTGTTGGGATGATAACAAGGCTGTTACCTCATCTCATCTTTCGTAGGAGTGGATACAATTAAATAAATTTCAAGATATGACAGAAGTGCCAGTAAGAAAGTTACCATAGTGTGACTATTATAAAAGTCTATAACAAATTCATGGGTTGTGTCGATAAATTGGATAAATTATAAGCTCCAGGCGGTGGCACGTCCACATTTGGTCGCGCTCTATAATTATTAGTGTTGCTAACGCTTGGATTTTGTATCCAATAAGAGAAGTTGTGATTATCCAACAACAACTTCTCTTTCTCCAATGGTCTGCAAGAAGAAAAAAATATGCCGAGGTCTTCCAACTGCTGCCATCCATAACATTTTAACTCAGAGGACTTCAAGAAAAGTACTGAGAAAAAAAAAAAAATCTCTTTATCAGAGTTTGGTACTAATTCCTTTGTTGTTTGTTTTCATTTTAAAAGTTTTATCAATGGAGTTCAGAACAGTGCGTCCATTAGATTATTGTAAGCAGATTATTTGGTTCTTGTAGCAGAAATCTATGGAAGAGTTATTTGAAGAATATTATCTTATAATAAACTTATTTAGAAAGATATGTATGAGAGATCATTTTTAAACTTCCAAGCTATATGTCATTTTTTTATTTTTATTTCAGTTGATCTTTTAAGTAGGCTTTAAACTCCTGGACTGTAAGTATATAAACATATTTGTTTTGTTTTAAATCTTAATATCATTGAAAAATTAGCTCTCGTCTGCAGGTTTATTTTAAATTTTATTGTTGTTCAATTGTTTTTTCTTTCCATCACTTATACTTTTATTTAAAATTTAATCATTTCTTGGAAGTATGATTTGTTTACACAATGCAGAAGAAGTGAGTTTCAAAACACCTTACCAAAACGAAAATCATAGTGTTATGAAATCAAGAAAATGTTCAATAAATTAAAAAAATATATATATTTTGTGGGTTATAGCCAAAATATACATGCCCACAGCATTTGAATTTCAGCTCAGTATTTTAGTTCACCTTTTGAACGTCCCCAGCTTGTTCTGCTCAAGAATAAAATTTAGGAATTGTGGAAATATGTTTTCGTTTTTTCTTTTTTTTTTTAATCGTAAACCAGTATTTTTTTTCCACGTATGACAAACAGATTCATCGTAAAAAATTTTTTGAGCATTGTAGGAAATCCAGGGGTATAAGTTTTGCAAAGATGAGATTATAGGAAATATAGAATTTCCAGCTTGTATTAATAGTGCCAAAGATGTTATTCAAATAAAATCAGAGTTGCTACAAAGGAATCTAAGTTTACACCTAAGAGTTTAGATCAGGTTGGAAGACAGGCATTAATATTCTGCATCTAACCCATTCTAATTATGATGACGATGGCGACGATGATGATGATGATAATGATGATGATGATGATTAATGTTGCACTAAAAGTTTCCTTAAACTTAATAAGTTTTTTAAATTTTTAAAATGATAAAATATTAGGCAGTGATTCCATAAATGTTTGATATTAATCTGAAGTTATTTTTCTTGAAAACACTGTTGTGAGTGAGTTTGTATATATAAAGTGGGGAACCAACAAATTGCAGAGACAATATTTTAAGAAGGGCCCATGTCGCGTGTCTTGGAGTACTTAGAACGCCCTCTTGCACATACAAAATTCGCTCAACCAAACAACCCGACCAAATTGACCTAGCGTTATATTACAAAATGAGTTTTGCTCAGAAACACAGAGATAACATGGAAAATAAATTTTCACCAGAGGTGAATCAAACGTTCTACCACTGTTTCAGCTCTACATTTCGATGTTCTTTACCTTATTGTTAAGCAAACTAGCTAAAAACTAATAGGATCATTTAGTGGATATTATGTATTTAAACAAAAGAAATGATTTATTTAATATTACTGATAATAAAAGATTTAAGTGAAACAAAAAGCACTCTCAAACCAAATTTAAAAACTCAAAAAATTTAATATGGATTATATAAATAATCCAATTTTAATAACTCAAAAATCTTTTTTATCATTTTCAAGGGCCTGTATCAAAAGTTCAAGGGTCCACTTATTAGGCCTAACATTTCTTCAAAAATTTTGACATGCAAAAATGAAAAAAAAAAAAAAATTTAACATGATACAAAACTTCAGTAGAGCACCAACATAAGACGAACTAGCAGTATCGCAAAAAATGTCAATATTAGTCCTAATTTGACATTTCTAGAGGCAATTCCAAGATTTTTCAAAATAGCTGATATGTCAAAAAAAATCATAATTTTTTTTTTTTTTAAATTGGGCCCAGATACGAGTTTTAAAAATACAAAGGTTCTAAATTCACCAGAAATATTAGAAAGCCATGGGTGAATGTATAAGACTATGTCTGGGATCTAAAAGTCCTAATAATTCTACTAGATGTTTCAGACACCTTTTTTGAGAGAATTATCATTTTCTAACCTTGTTTCTTTTGCTCTTTCTGCATTCTTCGCCTCTCTAAAATTTCCCGTTTTTTTCTTTCCGCTTCTTCTTTTTTTAACTTCTTTTTGTCATTGAATGCTTTTTTCTTTTCCATCTTTTCAATGTGTCGAGCCTTTGATGCACGAGTCTTCTCAAACATGCTGTTGAAACGAGCTGTGACCTCACTTTCAGTAAGTTTTTCAAACTTATTTTCCTAGACATAAAAAACAGCTAAGTAACAGAATGTATGATAGACTTTTGGCACAGTGTTATAACTCAGCAAAACCTAAAAAAAAAAATTTAAGACATAAAAAACACCCTGGTAATTTGAATTTTTTATTGTTTCGTACATTTTAATCTTCTTATCATTTGAAACCAAAAACATGTTGTAACGTGGTGTGACTTTACTTGACTTTATATACACTTTTTCATCAGTTTTGTCAATGATAAGACTCATTAATAAGGGTATATCTACTTTGTTAGTATATTTGGCATGAAAAAATATCAAAAAAAAATTTAATTGTGCAAAAGTGCTAGTAAAAAGCAAAATTCTGTGCTTTTTTAAAATTGATCTGTTGGCTTTTGTAATGATTTTATTGCTTATAAAACAGCATGGTGCTAACCAGTGCTACATAATTGAGTCATTTTTTTCTTTTTGATTCTTGCAAATTGAAGTATGTGATGCAAAAAAATAAAATGATAAACGGCAACATAAGAGTTATTTTTAATTCATAACTTATTTCAACAAAAATGAGTAAATCTTTACTTTCTCAAGTTCAGATAAAGAATGTATTTTAAAAGTTAAAATTCAATACTTGAACTATGTAAAAATATTATGAAGTATGTAGTGGTTCTGTTGATAAATGGTTTCTGTTTCTCCCAAGCAATAACTTTTCCTATCAGTTTAATTATGAGTTTAACGTGATTTCCTTTTATATAGGTGCCAACATTAGCCAGGCAATATCCCTCACTAATGTCTAAAATAACATACTGATTATTTCACACTGTGATCATTTCTAATTCAATCTAGAATATTTCTTCGAGATTAAAGTTATTGTTTTCATTCGAAACGCTCATTCTTATAAATTTATTTCTTAAGTATGTATTCCCCTAAATTTACATCATAATTAAGTATAAGGAATAGTTCATGGTTTATCTGACACTTTATTCTTATTTGTTTACATCATATCAATACATTTTTATTCAATACATAGATAAGAAATACATAAATAGGAACACACGCTAAGCAGCTACATTGGGTCCAGCCCAATGCTATTTGTAAATTCCAAAAAATCTGACTCTATCACTACTCTTCATTTATGGTCCCTTATTATAATGGAAAATTTTAGAAAAAAATAACGAATGGTTAACGAGAAAAGTGTGTTACGGAAGGAAGGACGGACTGAATGACAGATGGACTGACGAAAGGACAGGTGAATTTACCGGACCCCATTAAGCAAGCCAGGGGTCCAAAATAATTTCTAACAAACTGGTACAAAATCTGGAAAGATTAAAGATCTCAGATCTATTCATTCAATGAAAATTATTAATCTTGCCTGTGAAAAAAAATAATCCATTTCAAGGAAAAGAATAAATCAGATATTTTTTTCTGAATTATTGGTACAATAGTTACCCTACAAAAATTTCCAGAATACATGTTACTTACAACTTTAGCCTCCAAGAAATCTCCAACACGCAACTTCATTGAGAAACTAAAGTAACCCAGTTGAACATCAGTGATTTCATTCTTAATCATGTACTAAAATATAAGAATTATATCAGGAATTGTAACAATATTCTCAGGACTGCTCATGATGCTGATCGATGGCACATATAAAATTAAACATTGACAGATGTAGATGCTCCAAGGAATTTCCAGTACTAAAATCAAGCTTTATTTGCGTATTTCAAAAAAATATTTTATTTACTAAATTCCTAACCATATACACAAAATTTTAGCAGAATGGAAGGGTAAATTTTTTGAGAAAAGCCTGATATAGTGTAGATCCATATATAGAGTCATTATTAGAAAAATTTTTCCCAATAATTTGGTAAAATTTATTCCTCACAAATACAAAGAAAATTTCCTGGAACAATTTTTTCAGAACATGATTAATAAATATATTATCACATTAGACAAAACAATTAATAAATTTCTTCTTTTTTGGGAAAGTACATTTACTTTCCAAAAAAAAAAAAGAAAACTAAAACATCCATTGGATAAAAAAAGGGTTTCTATACTATGCATGAAACATTTAATTACCACTAAATGCTTGATTTATTTCAAGAAGAATCATTATTTTTGATATTTAACCGAACTTTCCAGACAAGCATGATGTCGTTTTTAAATATAAGAATATTGAGTATTATTGGAAAAAAAATCAAATAAGAATATGACAAAGAAACTTTGTGTAAATAAGTAGCTTAAATACATACTATTTCCAAAGTAGTTCAGTGTCATTGGTTAAGAAGAAAATCCAGATAGATTTACATTGGTGAAACTTAAGCATAGATAAGTTGGCAAAATAATTTCTTTACAGTATAATAGTTTTATGACCTCTTATTTTAACTTACCAAAGTCTGGAATAATTAATATTTACAGAAATAATGTAATTGAAATAATTCAAATAAAATAAAAATAAAACATACTAGCAAAAATCTAAAAATTTTATGAAAAAAGGAAAATTTTTCAAAAAAAAAGAAAAAGGTAATTATGTTTTTTAAAGTCACATTAATTTTAACAAAAATATTGTGGAAAAGATACCCGCAATAGTGAATTCATAGTTTTTTTTCCAGACTAACATCCAAGGAACCAACAAACAATTATTACTGCATTTATTTCCGGATATGTCCTCAATTTCTTTCCACAGGGAGAATAATAGTAAACATCTCCACGCAGGCCATCACCAGTGTTTGTAGGACGTAATCGTGTTTGTCGTTTCCACCTAGGAAAAAATTAGTAATTTGCTTGTCACTCTTTTCATTGCCATAAATGAAAACATTTCTATATCATATTAAATGCTATTCAAATGAAAGCACCTCATTATTAATTTTATTTTATTTAATTATTAAAAAAATTTAATTTCTTCTTCATTAACAGACCTTCGCACCATCAGAATCTTTCAGCATTGGAAAAGCAAGAGGTAGACACCTTTTTTGGTTTTTTTTGCAAGTTTAAACCCAAAAAAAGCAACTTTCATTCATTTATTCACTCAATCACAGCCTTCACCTTCAAACCTGGACTATTTTGAGGCACTGCATTCTGGCTTTCTGATAATAAAAAATATCAGCAGAGTGATTTTTTATTACTTTACTCCAGAAAGTAGAGTACAAAAGCTCAACCATTTGCTATTAAGTCTTGTCAAAAATTCTTTAACCCCTAAGTGTTTAATTGCTATAAAAATTGTACCCAATATTTAGTCAGATTATGTAAGTTAGTTATCCTCATTGAAAAGTTTATAACAACAATCACATGATAAAAGCAATCAATGTTGTCAAAATAAGGAGATCGTAAATTGATTGATTATTACTATTTTTTATTTTTTTTTTAATTGGACTATGTATGGTAAAATTTTTAAACAGGTAGACTTGCTAAAACTATAAGAAACAGTTGTTACTTAAACATAAAAATTCAGAAGAATTGAAATATATCAAAACTGAAAATAGCTCTTTACAAAACAAGTTTAACCTTTTTAAGTACCCAATACTCAGGAGTGCTGAGGGCAATAAAATATTTAAATGACAAACATTCAAAATTCTCAGACACAATATTTATAAATTTTGGTACAATCAGATAACTCATTGAGAAAAAATGTTATTCTTAGAAAAAATTTGACCTTGTTACTGGATATTGCAGTGGATCTGTGCTTAGCCTTAAAATTGACATGGTGAAAGCATCGTGTGCCCTTATGTGATAAAAAATTATGGAAGCATCAAAATATTTTTGATGAATTTTTCAAGAATTTTTCAAAACAAAATTACTTTCACTTAATTTCTGGGCAAAAAAAATAAACAATCAGAAAAAAAGATATGGGTTATGGCCAATATAAATATCTGAAGTCGTGGATTAACTCACCCTTTCATCAAAGGAATTTTAATTAATGCTTCATCAAGATGTTTTCTCTTCTTTAAATTGGCAATAACTAAGAAAATAATTAACATACACAGTGAAACAACACAAGTATCCAAAACCATAACTAAATAACATTTTGAAGGAATCATTGAGTGACAGAATTTTGCTGTACCTAATTTTCTGTATGCAATTGTTTTTCAACAATGAACATTAACCAATTAAGGATGAATAACAAATGAATACTTTACAGAACCTGGATTTATACCCGGATAGGTCAGTCAGTATAACATCTGACTCCCAACAACAATAACCTGGTATGGCCCACTCAGCGTATCACTTTGGTGTAATAAGTTTAAAGTTTTAACTCCTCCTTTAGCTTCCTGCCTAGTAGTGGCTTCTAACCTTGCAGAAAGTGACTTATTAAAAAAAAAATTTTTATCAAGAAACATATATGTTAGGTATTTTGAAACACGTATGTATTCACAAACAGAAACTCCAATAATATTAAACCATCATTATTGCGGAAATCAATATAGATACTTCAATAAATTTGCAAGATAAAAAAAATAAAGTATGCATACTCGTGGTTAAAAGTAATGTATCTTCAACAAAATATATTTATAAGGCTATTCACAAGAAATATTATTAGAGTGGATTGTTCTAGAACTAACCTTAAAACCTTAACATAAATTTTAGAAAAAATATATATATATATCTTGCTTATTTTCGATTCAAATGGACCACAGACAGGTTTAGGAAAGTTTGATTCAAAGAAAGTTTCTTCAAGAAAATGTAAATACATTGTAAAACTCTTAATTTTCATTTATATTAATGTTATATAACTAAAGTAATGAAGGAGGCTAAAAAAAAACCTACTTCCTGATGCGTCTATATTTTCTGAAGCTTTTCTTTTACCACCTGTGACTTCTAATTCCTGGGTTCTATTTAAACTTGCATTTGAATTTGGATTACCATTATTTTCCGATTCATCACATGACTCTGCTAAAAATAATATATATTAAAAAATATTATTAAATATTAAATAATATTAAACCATAAAAATTTTATTGTAAATTTTTTGTACAATATCTGCAAGAAAATTTTGTTAACCCTGAAGACACAAACTTTTAAGTAAATTACTAATGGAATGCAAGTTTTGGCTTAGACTTCCTATATTTTAAGATTTTTGTCAATTATACAAAAATCTCATATATAAAGAAACAAAAAATGTTTATAAATACACTAAAAAAGCAATGTAAAACATCACTTGGATCTATACGTGTCATCAGTCATACAGTTTTAAATAAACGTGATTGTTATCATGCTTGAAAATTTTTTTAAAACAAGTAGTAGCAATAATAATAATTTAATTTAGCAAAAAACCCATAAAAAAAATTTTTAGATTAAAAATTTCTTCCCATACATTGTTTAAAATCAATGAGGAAGTCACGCAATAAACAAGAACTGACCAAAGCAAGTGACTTAATTAAATATGAAAATATAATGCAAAAAAATCACTACTATTAGTATCAAATATATGTCGCATATTTACAGATTTATTCTAATTATTTGATATTAAAATGCAAGTTCCCATGGTTATTTTAAACAGCCAATTGGAATAAGTTTATATTTCTTGATCGTTTTTCAATGTTAGTTACATGAAAAATATACGATTTTTTCAACCTCAACCTATGTAAAATAGGTTTTCTAACTTTTAATATGTATTATTTTCACTATTTTTAAGGCAATTGAAAGAGATGACGAATCAAAAATTCAAAAAAATGACTATAATGATATAGCCAAAGAACCAGGGAAGAAAAGAAAAGCTCAAGTTGCAGACCCCAGAAAAGTTGAGGCTTCTGAACTAAAAAATTAAGGGAAAAACATGAAGCATCGTTTCCAAAATTTACTACAGCAGTGTTGAGCATGGATGTTACTGAAATTTGCACATCTTTTGCACAAAACGTAAGCATGTCTACCGTTTTTGAAAATAAAACCAACCTAGCCAGGCATTTGCATTACCAGAATGCCATCAAAAATAAAGCAACTTGCAAAGAGTTAAGTAAAAGACTAATGCATGGGAGATGATGCGTGACAAGTTTTTCATCGAAGATAAAGAAAGTAAGCACTAACCATTTTTTTATTAAAAGCTTTTTCTGTGTCACCTTGGTTCTCATAAGAAAGTACTGGGCACAAATACACAATTTTCAAACAGTGGTTCAGCTCATCAGCGAGTGCAGTGGTAAGGAAATTCAAAACCATTTGCTCATTGCACCAAAAAATGATGAAAATTACTTATCACCACTATTTGTGCACAGGTATATTAAAATAATTAATGAGTACCTGAAGCTACCATTGCTGGCGCCACTACGTGAACATTTTACCTTTTTTAGCGACAAAACTTAAGATGTCTGCTCCACTGAGCAGTTGGCCATTTATGCAACATTCGAACACAATGAAAAAATTGTTGAGCATTTGATTGGTATTTTACCAGTAAGCAAATTGATTGGTACAGCACTGATGGCAGAAAACATCATTAAAGTGCTACTTGACTTCTTTCAAATTATTACCAACTGTCGTTTTTCCTGTATTGACACCACAAATGTTAATTCTGGGGAGAAAGGTGGACTAAAACTTTTGAAACATGCTATTCCCATGTCAGTCTAGATCAGTTGTGGAAACCATCACCTCATCCTTTGTTTAAAACACTTGCTTGGAGCTTTTTCTACAATTAGTGATGCTGATGCAACGTTATTGGGTACTTGAAAGTTTTTGCATTGCATTATCACCCACTAGACCTCAATTTCCTCCAAGAAATCTGACGAAAATGCCAAAACACCAGTATGTGTAAGTTCAACAAGATGGACAGCCCAATGTTCAAGGAAATAAGATCTTTTCAGAAAGCTGATATCAACGTGTATCCTACAATGACAGAACGGATTGGATATAAGTCAGTCATCCTTCAAAAGCATAAGAGCTACAGAGAAAATATTGATCTAAAATTAGTAAAGGACCAGGAAAAAATCAAAATACTCCGTAAGACTCAATTCAACTCAATTACACACCAAAAAAGTTATGGGGTGACTTCATTCACGATGATGTAATAAAAGAAATTTACCCAAACTGTTTAAAGTTTTTGCGTCTTCTAATGATATTTCCACTCAGTTCTGCTTGCATTGAATGTCTTTTTTCAAAATTAAAACTTCTGAAGACACGTCTGCGCAATCAACTTAAGTAAAAAACACTTGAAGCTCTGCTCCATATCGCAATTGACGCACCAAAAGAAAGTTTTTCAGATAGTATATTTGAACATTTTGTGGATGAACTAGACCAAGTTACAAAGTCTTTATCATACAACCCATTAGTATATAACATGATATGAATCATTGTTAGTTTTTAATTTGATGTATGTATTATTATATACAGATGAATTAATAACAACATCTTATATGTTAAGTTAATAAAAAGTATATATGTAAAATTTTATTCTTGGCTAGTTCCTGGTTGATAATCAAGTAATTAGTTGGAACAAAGACAGAGAAAAAGTTACGAAAAAATTTTATTGTTTGCTGAGGATAAATTGATAAATTTTAAATATCGCATTTTTTGTGACTTCTTTTAAATGAAGAAGTAAAAAAAGTTCTATTATTAAAAGGAAGAAGAGTTTGCGTGTATAAATTTTAAAAGATCAATTCATATCTGATTTGTGCATCATTATAAGAGAATCTATTGGCTAATATTTGTGTGCCGCCAGAATGTGCTTATTACTCAATTGTAATTTATTCATGCAATTGGAAAGATGGAAGGCGAAGTGAATAAAGTCTCGCAACAAAACGGATATATTTATAACATATAATTATAACAAGATGTTTCTACTCCCTACCCAATACAAAAAAAAAAACTTGATTGACTTAATATTTTCTTCTCTTTAAAAAGATATTCTGTTTATGTAACTACCCTAGTGGGTTTCTTCCAACAACATTCTTTTTACAGAAGTAAAGTTTTTATATTGTTGAACATTACTGAGGGAGATCACCTCGTCTGTTGATATTTTAATAACTAATCTGGTAGTTTACTTCGTCTGCTGCTAAATTGATAAGTTTGAAACTTTTAAACTAAGCTGCAGTTCATTAGCAGAGACATTGGACTTGTTTTAATAACAGCTAGCTATAACAACCATATACAGAGTGCTTTGAAAAATAAAAAAGTAAATTAGAACTTGAAATCGCAAACCTGAATGAAGACCCGCAAATGCGCACGCCATAGGAAAATAAGTGAATTTTGGCGTGCGATGACCACACATGTGCTATTTTTCTTATGACCAGGCCTGCCAAAGTACTTTGACACCTTGAGCTCTATTTAAAAAGTTGTTTAAATAATAAAGAATACTTATTCATCAAAATAGCACAAACGGTCCTTGAATTATAAGTGCTTGAAATTTTGGGGTATAGTTTAAAAAAACCTTGTAATAGATGTCTATGTCTTTAATAATTATGCACAAAAACTAGAATGATATTTTTGACAAGTAGGCTAGTTCCAAACCCTTTTAGGTTTTTAGACAATTTTTCTTTTAGAAAATCTATCATGTTATTTGAGAATTCAAATAAAACAAAAACATAAGAGCTTGGAATTAGCCACCTGTCAAACATAAAACTACAAATTTTGTACACAAACAATTAAAACATCTATCACCCTACGAAAAATTATTTCAAAATTTTTTGAAGATATAGATGCGATGTCCTAAAAGTGCCCAACTTAACTGTGATGAAAGGGTTCAAAACGAGGGGTGCTCAGCCAAGTTTTTAAAAAAATTAACTGTAAAGATCTTTTTAATGAAGTGAGCCACCATTATTTATATTTGTTTTAAATAGACCGTTGCCAATTATTCATTTTATTTCATGCCAATGTTAATTGAATTGTAATTGCCTACAAGTAGCTAAAATCTTTAATTCATTTATTGCCAGATATTAACTTTAAACAAATTTAGCCGATATGTTAAAAATTTTAATCGAATTAAAAAAATATTTAGTTGAATAGCGCCGTCTAAAACCTCAGTTCATCTATTAATAG
Source organism: Euphysa ruthae (assembly GCA_035046665.1). Classification (NCBI taxonomy): domain Eukaryota; kingdom Metazoa; phylum Cnidaria; class Hydrozoa; order Anthoathecata; family Corymorphidae; genus Euphysa; species Euphysa ruthae. The sequence continues at coordinate 4,586 of JAUZNK010021458.1, read as the reverse complement.
GCTAAAAAAATTACGATTGTTGCATCGTCTAAAATAATATATATGTTCCAATTGCAATTCATGTCTCTAACATTGCATTACATGAATTTGAACATGAGAGCTTGACCAAACTCCAATTCCACTGCATGTAATAAAATTTTATTGCATTTTGCACGTGCAAAAAAGCATTAAAAAAAGAAACAAAAGGAAAAATTGTAAACAAGTTCTTTATTTTTTGTTTTCTATATTATTGCATTTAAAAAAGTCTACGATTTACTTAGCAACTACAGAGTTTACTTCAATTTAACCTTATTCATTAATTATTCCTTAACCAATCACTCCTGTTAAAAACCTCAACAATTGTAATATAATCACTTTGTTTATATCTTGATGTATAATTTACAAACATGCGACCTAAAACATATTTAAAATTTTAGTTACCAAAATATGATAGCAAACATTATTTCCAGTCCTGGTAATGTCATCAATAGGCCTGTTTCACACCATAGACCAAAACTTCAAATACTTATAACTCAAGAACCATATAAAAATTTTACTGAAATAACAAGGATTCTTCATTATTTTAAAAACTCCTTATATAGAAACAAAGTACCCGTTAAGCAGATGTTAATCAATCAACACACAAAGTAGATATGGTACAACTTTCATCAAAATTTAAAGAATTAAACCTTTTTATATGAAAAATACATAAAACTAACCTTCATCGGATGATGACGAACTGCTTTCACTTTCTCCACTACTTCCATTATTTAATTCAAATGATATTTCTTTAAATTGCGAATAAGGTTTACCACCAGGAATAATATTTTTAGACTTCTTGATAACAGATGGTGCCAAAGTCGGCTCGAGAGATGTTTCTTCAATTTCTGCAGGAAATGAAGATAACTGAACAGATTTTAACTTATCAGCTTGACTTTTTGGTAACGAATCAGTTTTAACATTTTTGGATAATGTATTTACAGTTTTTGGTAAGACAGAATCAATATTTTTTGTTGCATTTGTCATATTTAGATATGATAATGGTTTACCACTGACACGATTTTTTTTATCTAAGGCCAGTTTTCTATTCCTATTTTCGTTAAATACTGATCCATCAATGGAAACAGGCTTTGTATCTAAAACAGGCCTTTGACTATAAGCAACTTTTTCATCAATTAAAGATCTTTCACAATAAACATGATTTCCTTCTTGCTCAATTCTTGCTCTAGGTACTGATTTTCTATGGGCATCTGATCTTTCATCTCTTTCTTTTTCAGACAAAACCTTATATTCATTTAATACAGAAATGGAGGATTTGAGTGGTTTAGCGTATTTGTTCTGTGAAACCACAGAAGATTTGTTTGCTTTCGGACATTTATTAGGTAACATAAAAAGAGTCTGTGTTGATTCTGGATGTTCATTAGGATTCGTAACAGGTGATTGGATTGGATTCTGGTATTCGTTAAATTTTATAGGCTGTATGTAATCATTTTGCTTCAGTTCTTTGGTATATTCATTTGATATAGTGACTGGAGATAAAATATTTTCATAATTCATAGATGAAGATGGAACTGATGAATTCTTTTGTAAACGCATTGATGGATGTAAAGGAGTTGGTGTTGCTGGAGAATTTGGGTTAAGAACCGGACTCGGGAGAGGAGATTTTTCTTTATTTGTACTGTAACTCAATGAGGGATGCTGTATAAGAGCTGGTTTACCCTTTTTCTTTTTTATATTTGTTATTTCTATTGAGCTTTTGGACAAAGGACTATCTTGCATTGTGTGCTCCACTATGCCAGACATTATCATGTTATTTGGTCCCATTCTACTCTGCATCTCACTGTTAACAGTTATTATATCTGGTATCTCATCACGAGACATGCTACTCGATAATGGCTTATTTGGTATAACAGACATATTTACAGCATCGCTACTTGTTGTCAAAACATTAAATGTCATTTTATTTGGGGTCTTGCTACTTGGTATTATCTTATTTGGTAATATACCAGGAGTTCTATTTTTTGGACTTAAGCCACTTGGTGGAATACATTTTGGCATTGTGATACATGGATTAATATTATCTGATACTGAATTTCTTTTACTGTATGAATAAATACTAGCAGTTGGCGTTGAAATAGAAGGATACAAAAAATGTGATGAAAAAACCGGTAATGATGCAGGTTTTAGAGCAGTTTCTTCAGAAATATTAAGAGGTGAAGGTTTTATTACTGAAATTCTCTCTTTTTTCTCTAAATGAAGTTGTGGACAAAGTGAGCTTGATGATGGAACTGATGATTCACATTTAGAAGTTGACTCCATACCAAGCATGCTTTCAATACTGCTAAATTGAATCTTTGGTTTTGGTTGAGTCAGGCAATTTTTTTTCTTTGGTGGAAAATTAGATGTAGAATTGACTAAAGAATGAACAGGAGAAAACACTGATCTTGTAGTTTGTGTTGCAGAAAATTTTGTAGATTCATTTGAAATTGGAAAAGTTTTAGATTCTCTAGTTGAAATAATGCCAGATTCCATCAATTTTTTAGTGGAATTTAAATGGGATGACTGTGAAAGAGCCAAAGAATTAACTTTTGTAGTTGATTTATCATAACAAGAACTATTTGTTTTATCAGGTTTAAAATCGTTGGATGATTTAAGTGTAGGTTTACTAGCCTCTATTTTGAAACAAACCTCATCATCATCATTTGATTTTTGAATTTCACTTTTAACTTGATTTTGTTCTGACGTTGGAGCAAAATTAAATGGAAAAGCAGTATTATTCGGCATGTTAATATTGATATTGATATTAAATGCACTGTTCTGAGTGGCTTGAACAGAACTACTTTGTGAAAAAGAAACTTTATTAAGTAAAGTATTTGCTGATGTATCCTTATGAGGTGATATTTGTGAATCATTGCTTGATTGTGATTTGAATTCATGCTTACTTCCACCTAAATTGAATGTTTCTTGTGCTAATGTCTCGTTACGATGCGTACTGTATTTAGATGATCGATTACTTTGGCTTACCTGTTCGTCTATAACTTTATCAAACTTAGGTGAAACGTATATAGAATTTTGTTCTGTTGACGATTTTTGTGTCTCCAAAACATTCTTTTGTTGCATAGCAGATATATGTTGATCAATTTGCATATCAATGTCTTCGTAATGTTTTGTTTGATCATTGTACATGTGATTACTCATCATTGCTCTTGTATCAAAAGAGTTTAGTAATGATTCATCAAGGGAAGATTTATATTGAAAATTATTTTGGTTAGTTAAAGATGTAGTATTTTGCCATTGAAAACCAGCACTACTTGCAGCTGAGGATTCTGGGTAGTAAATTATCGAATGCTGGTTATTCATTCCTTGCTGCTTTAATTCTGGCATAGATACAGGGATGCTACATATGTTTCTAGAGTCAATCTGTGGTGATTGTTGCTGTAAAAATGAATCTCCATTAAGTGTTGTATTTTTGGGTAATAATTGCTGTGATTGATTAGCTAAAAGCTCTCTCTGATGAGTTTGACTAGCTAATGGATCTCTTTGGTGTGTCTGGCTACTTAATAATTCTCTTTGCTGTGTTTGGCTGGCTAAAAATTCTCTTTGCTGTGTTTGGTTCGTTAATAACTCCTGTTGCTGTGTTTGACTGACTAACAATTCTCTCTGTTTTGATTGGCTCACTAATAAATCTCTTTGCTGTGTTTGGCTTGCTGATAAATCTCTTTGATGTGATTGGCTATTTAGTAATTCTCTCTGTTGTGATTGACTAAGGCTAACTGGATTAAAAGCAATATCACGAGGATTAAAGGCATTGCCGTGCTGATTAAATTGAAATGAATGCCGAAGCATACTTTCTTCCATTGCTTTTTGTTGCAAATGAGCTCTATGCCTTGCCTCTTGATGGAACATGGACTCCCTATTCCTCATCAATATTGATTCACGTTCCCTTTGTATTTGTGCCTCTTGCTCTCGCTGTAATTCAGCCTTCTGTTGTGTTTCATGCTGTTGTTGTTGCTGCTGTTGCTGGAGAGCCTGCATTGTGTTGAATTGCTGATATTGAGCAGAGAACAAGCTTGTTCCACGATGCTGAGGAGACAACAGTGGACTGTGTTCTTGAATCCACCGTGCTTGTGTCAAACCAGGATAATTAACATGAGGATTTAGTGTATTGGAAGCAGGCGGTGAGTATGGCATTCCCCAGGGATTAGTTGGAATAGCCATAGAAGATGTTAACTCAGAAGAAAGTGGAGCTGAGCGTTGATTTAGAGCTGAATCGTTCGATTCAATCCCATAAGATGGTGGTCTGCGCGCACTGAACATTGATCCAAATTGATTTCCTAAAGGTGGATGTTGAGCCGACATCCCATACGACATGTACTGGCCTAAAAATATAATAGCATTTATTAAAATTAGACACTTTTATCCAAATCTATACACAGACTTTAAATATCTTTTATCCAGAACTTGCTGGAGCAATTTTCCCATGATAGTGGTGATAATGGTTGTAATGGTAATAGTGATAGTGGATTTTAGCTGTGGAGGAAGTGGTAATGGTGGTGATAGTGGTAGTGATGGTGGTGATAGTGGTAGTGATGGTGGTGATAGTGGTA
>JAUZNK010021447.1:0-20719 GCA_035046665.1 Euphysa ruthae | reverse complement strand
TATCGATCTTAGTAAGGCATTTGACATCAACCATGCATCCATATTAAACAAACTCCCAAAATCCGGAATTTCTGGAATTACAATGGACTGATTATCCAACTAACTATTCATGCGCCAACAATCAGTTCTTTTTGATAACACGATCTCTTCACCTAATTACATTACATGTGGACTACCACAAGGTTCAATCCTTGGATCTTTTTTGTTCCTACTTCATTTCAACGAATCAGCAAACGTTATCTCTCACTGTAAGAATCATTGAGTATGCTGTATAACTCACATGAAGACATAGTAGTAGTTAAAAAACTTCTAAATGTTGACTTCAGAAACATATGTAATATGTTTCTCAAAGAGAGCGAACTGATCGTTAACTTGAAGAAGGGTAAAACTGAACTCATGGTGTTCCACACTAATGTAAAGTTTAAAAATAACTCAATCAAAGTTGAACACCAGGGATTTTTGTTAAACATGACAACTTCTTACAAATAATTTGGTTTGCATGTAAATAACCTAGACATGTCTAATAACTTATCGAGAGCTATTTAAAAAGCCTCCACTTGTGTAAATCTCCTCCGACGGATTCGTTTCATTATAAAACAAAAAGCAGCCATTTGTATATACCGAGCGATGATTTTACCAACTCATACGTACTGCCCTTTGATTGCTACAGTGTGTCTGACAAACACCAACTGGGATCGTATTACCCGTTTGGAAAAAAGAACAGCCAGGATAGTTAATGCTGACCTGGTACCAAAAACATCAACGATTCTTCACAACGAATTTTTACAATTGTTTATAAATGCCTAACGAACGATGTATGTGAAAACTTTCATAATTGCTTTAAATTTTCATCTTCAAATATCAAAACACGAAATAATGGAAAATTCGTTCAACTACCAAAAGTAAAACTTGAGATTGCACGAAAAGCTTACTATTTCTACGGTGAAGTTATTTTCAATAAGCTTCCCTTAAAAATACGATCCACTGAGAGTACACACACGTTTAAAGAATTACTTAAAAATAAGCAATAGTTTCATGTTAATTCAACTTTTTATTTTAGTTTGTCATTATTACGTTTAAAAATTAAGTTATTTAAACGCTTCTCTAATGATCATTACTCTATTATTCCTTCCAAGCAGTGGGTTAGTTTATTAATCACAAGTTCGACATTACCCGATACTCATCGATTTTGGTAACACAATTGTGCCACCTTTCAATTTTGTATAATCTATAATTTTATACTGTTTAAGTATATATAATTTTTCATATTTTATACTAATTTATTCATTTTTATCCAAACAGAACTCTTTTGATAAAAGTATTTTTATATTTTATGAAAATTACCATATTTTGGTTAATTACCATACTTTCGAAAAGTTTTCAGACTTTAGGTCTGAAAACGTGTAATGATTTTCAGTTAAATCATTTCTATTACAGTACTCATTATTTTGGAGCACTTTTTTGTGAAAATTTTTTATTTTTTTATGTTTAGCAAACCTTGATTACCTGGCTGTAATTTCTCAAGATAACGAGAATCTTTTAGTTTGTTTATCCGCTAATCAATCCCAAGATTCTTTGCACGTACAATTGCGAAATCTATTTATAGACACGCAACAGAGCGCTTTTTAAAATTCCTTTTTAAATATTTAGTATGTCACAAGAACCATTAATTAGTTATTGGTATCTAATAAATTAAAGGGAATTTATTGTTTTTAGCCTACAGAAACAAATTTGAAGATGTCGCAAGAATTGTAAGTACTTTATTTCTTTATTACTGAGCTTTCTTCAAGATAATGGATTACTAACAAATACTTTGACGTTTACTAGACTTTGACTAGTTATTCAGTTGGTAACATGATTCATAAAATTTTAGACCCTAGTTTATCTAGCTATTATCTATTGTTAAGTTCCTTATTTACTGTCAGAGTACGTATAGAGTTATATGACTGATATTGCCAACTGCACAATAATTCTCTTAATTTGATTTTTTCCATTTTCTCGAAATCTCTTTCCAAAATGAAAATATAGATGAAGTTATCTGTCAAAGTATTTATGTGATTTTTTATTTTTTTAGCCAGAAAATGGAGAAAAAAAAATTCTATGACAACTCAATTAGTTTTTGTTTTTTTTTTTATTCGTAACTTTTTTCAAAGTACCACTTTTGAAAAATATTTGTTTTTGCAATTTTTTAAGATTTTTAATACGCTTTTTATTTTATTTTTCTTCTGTTCTAATATAATCGTTAGTAGTGCAAAGCTATTACAACCTGACTGGGTTGGAACTTTTCCTTAATGTATTCTCTCGGAATCAAAGGATTAAACTTTAAATGCAAGGCCGAATTTTCAAAGCATTTTTCATTTAATCCTTATTATGATCTTCCCGCGCAGAAACTGACCTTTAGTTGTTTTGATGAACTGCAAATTAAAAACCAGTTATAACCAATAATATTCCTTTTCAAAAATTAAAAGTTTCTGCCTAAATTTTCTCTTCTGATGCGAATTTTATATTTCTATTTTAACATATATTTTTCTTCTCTTTTTGCAGGCTAAAAAATTCGCTTGCTAAACTTTATACTCACGATAAGACCCCTCTAACACTTTGTGATGTCCAACAGATTGAATATTTATGCACTAGACTCCAAAAAATCTACTCGTTTTCTTGTAAACCAACGAATATATTTAGTGAATCCCTTTTACTCGATTGTATTTATAAGGAAATAAGCCTACTAAAATGTCGTGTAAAGTTGTATATCAATCAAAGTCATCGCCTTATGGAATCTATTAATAATCACATGCCTGTAGAAGATTCGTTCTACAGTTTACATGACGCCATTACTAAACACCAAACTCCAGCAGAATGGGGCAGAAATGAAGATTTAGAGAATTTTATTAAAGATCTAGAATATAATATCAAAGAGCTTCATCATATTTTAGAAAACGTAGACAACGACAAGTATTTGTTTGATCTATCATTTTTTGAAGATCCGAGAATGCTATTGGGCTCACTAAAATCGAATATCAATAGAGACGCTGAAGTGTGGGTAGCTCAGGTAAGTTATTATATTCTTCTAGGCACTGTACCATATAAGCAAAAAGAAAAAATCTTAATTACTTGATGCTGTTGGCTTGTTTCTACTGTAAAAAAAGTTTTGTTTTTTTTTTGTTTTTTCAAAAACCATTGAAGACTATTTTGAAATTTTGTACAAAGTTTTCTTTTTGTAATTTAAAAATTTTGTGATCCAATAATGATTCATTTCAATTGCAAAGGTTTTCATTTTTCTTTTAATAATGTTTTTAAATTTTCTTGAGTTGACTCCCTTCGTCAATTTGTTTTAAAAATTTCTGAACATAACCACCATTTTGACATTAAAAGTGTCTGTTTTTTATTTTATTTTTTTTTTTTCAACAATTTATGAAACAATTTATTATAAAATATTATAATAATGCTATTGCACAATGGTCTGTAAAATCCACATAATTGAAAATTAACAGGATGGGTCTCAGACTTCTTTCTGCTTACCAGAATTCGGTATTCTGCCCATAGATGCATGATATTGATGTTCTATTACGCATTCTTCACTGAATATGGATAAGAAATTAGCAGAGTTGGCACAGTGGTAGGACGTTTGACTCCAGAGCAAAAGGTTAGGAGTTCCACTCCCACCTCTAGGCGGAAATTTATTTCCATATTATTTCTGAGTTTCTGAGTAAAACTCATTGCGTAATGCAACACTAGCTCAAATTTGTCGGGTCATTTGGTTGAGCGAATTTCGTAGACGCAAATGGGCGTTCTAAGTACTCCAAGACCCGCCATGTGGGCCAATCTGGAAATATTGTCTCAGTAATTTGTTGGTTCCCCACGTTAAATATAACAGCTATGACTATCAATCAGCAGCATTTATGCAGACATAATAAGCAGATTTTTTTTCTGGTATAGTTTAGCTTGCGTATAGTTTAGCATGCGTATAGTTTAGTTTGCATATGTTTTATTTAATTTTCGAGGTTTTTACGATAAGCAATATCTGTGAAAGTGAAGTGGAATAAATGCTTTTAAAGATAGGTATCATAGTTATATCAAGTTGAGAATTAGTGATGGTCACTCTAACAACGAAATATGCTGCTTTTCCATGGCGCCAGAAATTATATTGAACAAATATCCTGTCCTACAACCTTATCGCTCTTTACCTTTTGTTTACGTGAGTTTGGTGCGGTTCACCTCTGCATCAGTGCAATATCAATAAAAGCAATTACAGACCAATTAGTCTATTACCAACTATTTTTAAAGTATTTGGAAAGTTCCTATTCAAGTAACTAAATTTATTAATTTATTCTTTGACGGTAAAATTTCCAAGTATCAATGTGAGTCTACAAAATGATATTGTACCCAACATATTATCCTAAACTTTTTTACCCTATTCACCCCGGGCTTTTTCGGTTTTCTGAGTCCCATGCGGGTGTCAAATTTGCCCTGTCGATAAAATTTTTTAAGCGCACAAGAAATTTTTAGATAACATGCTTAACAACATACGGCGTTCAATTTCTAAGCATTTCGTTGAAAATTAAAAGAAATATCTTTCAAATTTTTCAAGATTTTGATCTGAAAACAAACTCCAGAATGCATAAAAACTTTTTCAAAAAAGGATTGTCCGTATAATGTGATTGAATTTACCTAACATTTAGCGAAAAAGAAAATAGAAATGGAATCTTATGAAGAAAAATGAATGAAAGAATGTGAAGAAAAACTGACGTTGTCTCAGTAATTTCAAATTTTAAACGAAAAAAATGTTGGAATAACTGGGTTGGTCTATTTTGTGATGTCCCTGTATCTAAAAAAAATTATAGAAGTAATATTTGATGGTATAGTAAAAGTTCTTAATTTGATCACAGTATGCCTGAATTGAGGCGCTAATAAGGTAAAAAAAAAAACACATAAAGCAATTTCAATTTTTCCATAAGCCTGTTATCATATTCAAATCTATCACCCGTTGTTCCTTCATAAAAGTTAGGAATAGACACAGCAATTGGGAAAATACTTTGAACAATAAAAATAAAACTGTTGCTATTTTAATTGATCTTTTGAAAGCTTTTTGCTGCCTCTCATATGACCTGTTGTGAAATATATACTCTTCTGTTCAAGTACTTACTTTGCGCTTGGATTCCCCGATATAGGTAGAAAGGCAACCTTTGCATGGTATTCGATCTACTATGTTGCTTTCATCATTTATGGTAAGGTTAGTTACGACGAGTAAGTTACAGCGAGTAAGTTACGAACAGTAAAATAAGAATAGAATGTTATTCTAATGTTGTAATTAGGTATAATACGTTTTAATGCCTCTCCAATTGTGGGTATATAAGGGATGTTTATTGAGCAAATGGGTTTTTCTTTAGTATTCGGGTCGATTTTTCTTGGCATGAAGAGTTTTTCTTTCTTGTGATCTACAGCTGAACTTACATTGTTGCCATGATTGGGCCAAATTTTTCAGTTATTGCCGAGATTTATATGTGAGCACACGAATCACTTCCCCTTCTCATTTTTTGCTTTCGCAATAAATCAACGCATATCATACAATATCACAACTGTAATTCCAAGCACTCAAATCTTGCAAAAAAAAAACACTGTCAATTCACGATTTTCTTGCGTAAAACGCTTTTCTAACTTTAGTGAGTTTCAAAATGAATACCATCGATATGGTGTTTATTTTCATTCTCCTCGATACTATTTTAATTACTAATAACTATCTGAAAAAAAAAAAAAAATCTGTCACCAAAAAGACAAACTGGGCACTTCATTTTGAGGGTATGTATAACTAGGATTTATATATTTTTCAGGTCATTTCTAATCTCTTTTTTTCTAAAGTTTATTACTACCTTAATGTTCATAAATTTTAATATTTTAGCTTTACAAAGAAAAATATTTTCCATCCAGTAGAGTATTCTTCACCAAAGTTAAAATTGCTGATAAGTCAAATAATGTAATTGAACACGTCACCCTTGAGTTTGTACCGTTCAAAAAAATTACCAAAGAAGTTGAAAATTCATTAGTAGGTGTTCATACATTGGTTGATGAATTCAATGTATTGTTCCATATGTCAATGTTGGGTTTAAAGTACTCCACTGAAGATAATATAAAAGTTTTTATTTGATATTTTTGATTCTTCATAGAGAAATTGCAAGTTTTTATAACATTAGTTTTTTGTATTAATATTTACATAATCTCATGAAAAAATCTCAGTAAATGTGTTTTTCAACCTTTGAAATTTGACTTATTTCTTGATTACCCACGTCGATAACCATTTAATTTATATTGTATATTTTTTTCCACCTTTGTGTAGCCATAATGGAGCAAATTTACATTACCACTACTTTACCACATAAAAGTATATTTTTTTTTTTTTACATGAATTTTTTTTAAATGATGTTTTGCTAACGTAAAATTTGGCACTGATTACGTTTCGCAAAATAACGTTGTGATTAGTTCTTGTGTTATGGTCGGTTGGAGATTTGCTCGTGTTTTAAAAAGAGATGCAAAGTGCATTTATTAAAATCATAATTTATAAAAATGATAATTTATAATTCATAAAAATAATAATTAGTCATTTTTAGAGTTGAATTGTATTATTTCTGTTTATTTAAAATTATTTATCTAATTTATAAACTTTATTCTAAACGTAATTTATGAAATTATATTTTAGATAAAAACTATTGATAAGAATGCATATTTGACGGAATTTAATTTAGATTTTTTTGTATCTTATCAGTTCTAATGCCTACTAACATTTACGCAAAGGACTTCAATGAGATTTTTAACACTCATTTAGTTGTTTTCTTTTAACCTCGATTTAAAAAGTCCAGATTTGGTTTCGCGATTAAAAATTCATCGGCTTGGCAATCCTAATTCTAAAAGATTTTTTTCGAGCTACTAACTTATAAGTCTTTTTTTCATTTTCTTTTGTTTTCAAATTGACTCGTTTTTTAGGATCTCCACGAAAAGGACTTGTGTGTATTTTTGATGTTTAAACCTCAAATATTGTTGGTACATAATTTGGTATTTTTGATGTTTCGTTGTTATTTAAAAATTGCAAACTAAGATATATATTATAAAATAAAGATTTAAGCAACTTTAAGAAGATGTAATATGCTTTCGACAGTATATTGATGTTACTTATAGAATTCATAAACGTTAAGAAATAAGCCAAATAAATAGACAGGATATAAAAAATCAAATTATACTTCATAAAATAAAAACTAATAAAGTTTATACATCATACTGTTTACAAGTACTTGAAATAATTTTAAATAAGGGCGGATGGGTGGAGGGTGGATAGATGATGCCATTCAAGCAGAAATGTTTTTTTATGTTTGAAAGCATGTATTATTTATGAAATACATTTTCGTTATTATGGTGCCAAAAACTCATTGCACATTAAAATTATATTTCTATGCAATACAAGATAATGTGGACGGACTTGCACGAGAGTACGAAATTATTAATTTTTAAAACATCAATTAATTCATGTTCTCTATACATGAATTGTTTTCTAAGGAAATTTTGTTGGATTATAATCGCCAGCGTCTTCAGCTGGTGGATGTTTATATTAAATAGCGGTCTCTTTTAAAATCAATTGAGAGGTTTTTTCCCCTTTGACGTAAATATGCAAAAATTCGTGTCCAAAACTTGGTTATCACATATTTGCCCTTGTCTAAATTCATACCGTTTTGTTTAGGGTCACGCTGATGCTAATATAATTCTAGTACTTCCCAAACTTTTCTATCAAATTTATTTACCTCAATTTTTATTTTGTTGTTACTCCGGTTGATGTCTAAAAGGCAATATTTTTTGTGTGCAACTATAGGAAACTTTTTTTTTTTTATTTGTTTTTTGTACTGCACTGATGTTGTTTTTAACCATGTTTTAATGCACATTTTTATTTCACCTATATATTTTTTGTTGCGTTTGTATTTTATTTTGTAGACTTCTGTGTGGCTGTTAATCGGTAGTTAGACTTAAAATTTGAGTTAAATACTGTTTTTATCTCGCTTTTCGTGCGTTGCATTCCAACATAGCAATGCGAAAGAAATAGAAAGACAGTAAAATAAGGACTTTTCAAAGCTCTGCAACTTATTTGTTAATAATAAATTAAGTATTCGTTTTAGCGAAGATAAAACTAAAACTTTATGTAAGTAAATACAAACTGAAGAAAACTGACAGTTTTGACATCAATCACGGTTAAATATCTTGGATTATTTTTGATGAAACACTTAGTGGAGAACCTATGGCACTTCATGTAATTTCCAAAATAAATTATACAGAAACAGTAAATATTTAACTCGTGCTCTTCGAGGGCTTTTATGCAATTCATTAATTCATCCTCATTTTGACTATGGACGCTCTTCATGGTATGCCAATATTAATAAAGCTTTAAAAACAGAACTTCAAACTGTGCAAAATAAATACGTTATGTACTGCTTTCTGTTTGGAAACAGAGCATATAATGTTCATTTTTTTTTTTTTTTCTTTTTTTTTTTTTTTTTTTTTTTTTTTTTTTTTTTTTTTTTTTTTTTTTTTTGCATACAGTTGTAGCATATAATAAATAAAACTCTTCTCTGTTACATAAACAGAATTTCAGGAGCAAACAAACATTACACTAACAAAATACTGATCACTTCAGTGACCTTTTAAAGAAATTCGTGTTATTAAGTTTTATTCACGTATTCAGTCCGATATATTATTTTATATATTTTAATTAAAAATAAAGTTATATGCAAAAAAATTAAAAAGTTGTTTATCATTCGAACTAGCATCATCAATGTAGCACTCTTAACTATCTCCACCACCATCTCGCCCGTCGTTGCTGTTGCAACTTGAATATTTGCACGTGTCTGTGCACACCAGATTGCTTTTGAAGCACTTGTATCTGTTTGATGTGCAGTCTGTCTTACAACTACACACACTTAACTCTATGAGGGCTATAGGAGCGGGTTATCAGCCATAGTCGGAGTTAATGGTAAATCGTTCAGTTCCCATCCGTAATTGGTAGCATTGAGAAGCTTTTGCATATTTTGATGCGAACTTCTTAACACCATGGGAACAAAATGAACGCGAAATATTTTGTACTTTAGTGTCGTCATAGTGGGAGGTAATTTCTCAGCATCCGTTTGGAATTTCGAAAATAGATGCTACCTTTGCTGTGGAATCGTAGTTATACTATGTAGGTACTTGCTTCCACCATAATATTCAACAAAATAATTCTACAATATTTTGAGTGTCTCGAGGTTTGGCAAAGTTATGACTTCTAACCGTGAGAAAGCTTTTAAAGTATGGTTATCACATTAGATCGCTCCGTACCGATTGCTTCATAACAGATGCGGATGTTAATTTCACTGAAATGTTTTTCTTTTCCTGTTCGGAAGTACGTGAGTTGTGTTATTGATTCATCGTAGTAGAGATGCAAAAGGAAAACTTCAATATCTGGAGAAAATATAACACAATATGAAAACGGGTCTCTTTTTGCAACATTAATTAGCCGTTAATTTTATTTTATTTATGAAGTAGCGATAATGCACGTCAACGATTGGATAAGTATAACAATGTTAAATATTTTCATTGATTGGTTGTTACAAACATTCGACATTATACGTTTTTGATTGGTCGTTTTTAAAGAATAAATAATATCATGATCTGGTTGGTTGCCGTTATAACAACAAAAGAAGTGATTATTCTTTGTTTACACGTTAAATATGTTTTATATACAAAGTAAATAAGTAAAGGTCACCACCAAAAGCCTAAATAATTATAAAATGTAAACTTCTGTTGCTTTTTTGTTGTATAAAGGTAATATTTGTTTAATATATTAATATATATATAGTTTTTTTATATAATTGTCTTTATTTATTTTTAGACTCGATTTTAAGGTTGCCACAGCGGGGATAGCTCTGTTGGCAAGGCCATGTTGTCGATTGTTGTCGATCTGCGGATCGAAAGATGCAATAGCATTAATGAAAATCCCTAAAAAAACTTAAATAAGGTCGTGAATTACTGCAGTTGACTTCCTAGATCATGAGCTGAAACTCCCTATATTTTGAAACATGTTTTTCGCAAAAGATTTTTGATATCCCGGTGCAACTTAGGTATTTACAGCGTGCCTTCTTTTCTGAAAAAGATATAAAGTGACTAATATTGTCCATTCTTTTGGATTTTTCAGGTATTGGGGTGGTAGGATTTCTCTTCTATTTTTAATGTTGTGGACCGGCTGGAAGCTGGCCATTTGATTGTGGTGGTTGGACTTGACGAGGCTGTTGTTGGTCTTGTTCATCAGAGTAACTACCATCACATGTGTAACTAGTCTCTACCTCTTCTTCTGACTTAGATCTAATGAAGTGTTCATTACAATCACTCGATAAGTTATCATCTGACAACTCGGAATTCTGAACTGGGAAAATGTTTACTGAACAAAAACTTTTTTTCCTTTGCGAAGATACATAAAAACTTATCACATTCATCTGTAATAGGAAAAACAAGCTCACTTTCAAAATTGTTACTCATAATATTTTGAATTTACAAAAAAAAATCTGATCAGAATAAAAATCATATAAAGATTTGACACTAACTGCATATTGTTGCTTCAATCTAAAACTTGAGAAAATCATTTAAAAATGTCATTTACATAATTTTTTGTAGTGTAATATATTTTACTTCCACTTACCTTTATTAGCTATATTTTAAAATAAATTTTACGAAACTTTATTGTTGCTAGTGCAGTCGCCTCTTCGATGTCACTAGCTATTTCTAAGAAAAGCATTCCAAATGACGGATTTTTTTTTGAGAAAGCACTAAATGCCATCCCTCAAACATACATCAGCAAAAATTGTTATTTTGCTTTCAGTTAACATCATGCAATTGGGTAATGTAGTGTTTGTTAATTTAAAAACATGCAATATAAGGCTGAAAGCAGCATTTTTTTCACATATTGGGTAGATTTAGCAGTGTGGGAATAGTGTAATCTCGACTCCCGAATAATCGTCCCCCCACCCCCCGATAGTTAATTTTTTGACAATTTTCCACCCCAGACATCCCCTTAATATTAATTTTGAGATATTTGATTATGTTCCATTGAAATTAAAATCATTCTCAGATTGACCCCTTTTGTGATCAAAGTTTATTTTCTCTTAAAATACGATTCAATAGGAAGAAAATCTAAAAACAACAACATGCTTGTTATTCTGTTTCCAGACATCCCTTAGTTTAGGCAAGTCTACCATTTACATACAAAAATTAATTCCAATCCCCCTATTAACTAATATAACTAAAGGTTCCAACCCCCTCCCTCAATTATTTCTCCCCTCGTTATTCGGGAGTCGAGAGTAAGTGGTTATTGCGTATATATACATACATATAATTTTCAATCATAACGATAGTTTTATGGTTAGAATTGATATTTATATCATGCTTTAGGAGACATCACCTGTTCTGGCTGTCACCTTGTTCATGAGAGTAAGAATATGACACCCAATATATAGTCACTTAAGGTTTTTCCTGTAAAACCAAACAAATGTTTAAATCAAATAATAAATTTGTGAGACAAAAAAATATATATATACCTCTATTGTTGTAATTGGTGTTATATTGAAATCAACTAAATTCAAGCGGTTAAAATATATGAAATGTAGGGCCATCGATACCGGGGGCGTTGTATGGCCCCACTTTTTTGCAGAGTAAATTCATTCTTAATAAAGTAAATTTTCAAAACAAATCAAAAACTCTGAAATATGTTATTTTGTATGATAAATTTTATCACACGTGTGTCAGTTTTCTCAAATCTTGCTGAAGGTAGCTAAATCAAATATCTTGGCGAAAGATAACTTTATTTCATAAAACTTCACTTTGATCTAAATACTGATTTCTCCCAAACTGACAGCTTTTTAAAGCGCATGCGCCAACTTTTACAAGTTCTTATTTCAACCTGCTCGCCGAAGCAACAACATTGCGCTATGTTAAATTCAAGTAATTTAGAAGAAACCAATACAAACAACAATGAAAATTTAGCAAATGTCATCGATACAAATGAAAGGGAATTCAGGACTGAAAAATCAGCTGATATTTCTGTAAATAACAGTTCCATTATTGATAATACAGCTGAGAACCTCGAAAGAAAACGAGAATTAGTAGATTCTAATCGTTTTTTCTGCTCCAAACAAGCAAAAATTGCAAGATCATTACCAGAAGATATGGAAAAGTATGTTGAGGTACGTTTTAATAAATACATTCCAGACAAAGAATTGCATGAGATAATATTGGATGATCTCCCTGTGCCTGAAAATTTACTGCCAACTCAAAAACTCGACGAATATTTCATAGAAATTATGACTGAACTAAAAAATACGAGTGAAACAAACTTCCATAAAAGTCTTGAAAAAGCACAAGACAAAATAAGGAACGCACTTTCCTCATTGTCAGAGGCATGGATCTTTCTTGATAAAGTCAGATTGAGTGAAATGGATCTGGACCCTATCCTCAAAAGTTGGAACAGTCCATGATACTATTGGGTCAGTCGAATGCGTCCTTATAATATTTACGTCGACTTTCTGTTTTATCAAATTAACTGAATGACAACGGTTCGACAGCTAAAAAACTTTTAAAAGGTAAAACCGAACTTTTTGAAAATTCATCTGATACATTATTTGGACACGATTTTATAAAAGATGCTGCAGATTCTGTCAAGTCAAAAAAGCAAATGAAAGAGCAACTCCAAGACTTGGGAAAAGACAGATGTTTTCGTCAAAAAACAACCCTTTCGAGGAAGCCCTCGACCACCCAATAGGGGCATTATCACAACAACATGGGTCATTTCTAAAGAAAAACCGATGATCATTATGCAAAAGAAAAAACAGTGGCAAAAACCGACCAAAAAAAGTGGTTAAAACAGAGGTAATAAATCCTATGTCATTTTTAAAAATAAACCTGATTTCTCAGCATCTAACGTTGGACAAATATCCAAATGTACACCCACTGGTAAAACAACTGTTTCCAGAACAAATTCAAAACCTTCCATTAGCAGGAAGATTACGTTTTTTTTCTAAAAAATTGGCAAAAAGTGACCCAGGATCCAAACATAATCTCAAAGGTGGAGGGTTGCAAAATAAATTTTTTAACAACATCTGTTCAAAACCATTTAAAGAAAAAGACTCTAACCCCAACAGGGAGTCGAATGATAGATGCAGAGATACAGGAAATGTTGAACAAAAATGCCATAAGGATGGTAGAGTCTTGTCAAAATAAAATTTTAAGCAAAATATTTCCAGTTGTAAAAAAGGATGGGGAAAATACCCAGGAAATATGTCAGATTTCACTGGGCAAACTCCCTCTGCGAGTTTCTTTGCCTATATTTTGACCTAGGTCCAAGTCAGAGGGCTTTTTCGAGACTAATGAAAATTCCTGTATCCCTCTTGAGAAAGTTAATGATAAGATTGTTTGCCTTCCTGGACGATTTCATAATCGTGTGGTATTCATTGAAATAAAAATTAATGGTAAAGGAAACCACTCCGTACCAGTTGCAGAATTTGAGTTATGTAATCAATACCAAGAAATCGATTTTACAGCCAGTATAGGAACTAGAATTTTTGGGCATGTTAATTCTTCAAAGATGACAATCTCTCTGCCTGTAAAAAAACAAGAAAAAATAATCAGATCTTGCAGAGATCTCATGATAAAACAAAAAGCTACTTTCAGCTACTATGTCAAAATTAATAGGGTAAATGTCTGCAACAACAGTGCCAATACTACCGGCCCCATTGCACTTTCATTTCCTATAAAGGCAACAAATTCAAAATTTGGGGATTAGTCCTACGAAACAGAGGTTATGCTAATTCAGGCTTCAATATTAGACCTCCAATGGTGGTTAAACAATATTCAATTATGTTCAGAACCCTCCCTGATCAGTCTGAACCCAGTTGTATTAATACAGTCGATTGCATCACTAAATGGGTGGCGTGCTGATTGTCAGGGCATATCCACAGTGGGTCAATGGTCTTGACAGAAGTCCAGCAATCACATAAATGTGTTGAAATTAAAAGCTGCCTTCCTGGCTTAACAGCCCTTTTGCAAAACTAGGAAGAATGTAGCAGTTCACCTTCAATTGGACAACATGTCAGCCCTATCTTATATTCTAAAGAAAGGGGGCACCAAGAACTCAATGTTAATAATTCTAGCCGAAGAAATATGGAAATTTTGTCAATTGAAGAAGATCACTTTTACTGCAAAGTATCTAAGGAGTCGACTGAACATAGAAGCAGACTTCCAATCTCGAAATATTCAGGATTCCAGCGAATGGAAACTTTTCAAAAAATTCAATCACTTATGGGAGATGTAAAATAGATTTTTTAACCTTAAAACTCGCAAACCAGGTCCCAAAATATGTGTCTTGGAACGTGGAGCCCAAATCATGGGCGACGGATGCCTTTGAGCAGAGTGGAGCATTGCGCCAAATGTTTGCCTTTCCTCCATTTTCACTGATAAAGAGGGTGTTGTGTAATGTCAGAAAGACAAAGGGGAAATGACAATTGACTCCATTATGGATATCCCAAGCCTGGTACCCCCATTTATGCCACATGGTTATTCAAAATCCAATCTAGATCCCTTGATCACAGCAGACATTATTCAGGGATAACTTAGATGTAATACACCCACTCTTCAGAAAAAACTATGATGCTAGCAGCATGGAGAATTTTAGGAAAACAATATTAATATATTATACAAAATCAATATTTGCAACAGCTGAAATACTTATCTCATTGTAGCAAACATGGGACAATCAATAACTATAAATTGGCCTGGAAAAACTTGTGTAGCTGGAGTTTTTAATATGAGACCTCCAAAACCAAAATGTTGTTTTACATGGGATGTAAATATCGTGCTAGAATATATAAAAAGTCTGCCTTCAAACAGTGAATTTACGGATCAGGATCTAACTCACAAATTGGTTGTCATTATATTCTCTTCTAGATGACACGAAATTCACCATCTAGATGTACGATATATGGTGAGGACTAACAACTGTGTATTCCTTATTTTTCAAAATTGACCAAATAGTGGAAAAAAGCAAATTTCTACCAAGTTTATCCTTTCAGGCATGTTTTTCTGATGAAAAACTGTGTGTGATTAAAACAGATGAATATTTCTTAAGATCTAAGAAATTGAAGAGTGAAGCTGGTTCTCATTAATTATTACTCAGTTATAAACCTCACAAAGAGATTTCAGTTACTACTGTGGTGGATTAAAAGTATTATGGGTAGAGCTGGTGTAGATACAGCATTGTTTAAAGACCACTCTAGACGATAATCTTCTTCTTCTAAACTTTATTCGTCAGGGTTATCTTTAAGTGAACTTAATTAGAGAAAACTGGCCCAATGCTAGAACATTCGAGACATTTTACAACAGAGAGATTGCAAAAAATGTGGGGAAAACTACCGAAATTTAGTGCTAAAAAAATGTTCAGTGATCATACTATAGCTTTGAACAATCAGTAATAGATCAGTGTAAGATTTTATGAAATAAAATTCATGAATTACACTAGGGCACGAAGCGCCCGAAGTGTAATTCGGATTTTATGATTAAAATCGAACGAAAGATCTAATACTCCCTCCCACACCGTCCCAAAAAGTAAATTAATTAAAATTACATTTATTGTAACGATTTGTGTTATCTCTTTCGTTTTTAGATTCCAGTTCAAGATATTAACTGATGGTTATGTAAATGTGATAAAAACAATAAAGTTTTAATAAAAAAATACAATGTTTATTTATTGATCACCAAAGCATAAAATGCCACAAAGGAGCAGCAAATTGGAAGTTATCACTCCATGTTGTGTTGATCCTTTAGCTATCATGAATCAACAGCTGGAAAAATCAAAAGCAGAAGAGCGAAATTATCTTAAAGCGGTAATGGAATGTATTCAATATCTCACATGCCAGGAAATGCTTATCAGATGATCTGATCATATCAATGACAACCTTACACAGCTGATCTTACGAGATAAAGACATCACAGCAGTTTTGAAAAGGATATCTTCTGTGTCAGCCTCTAACAAACTAAAATACAGACACCAAGATTAACAAAACGAAATAATCCTGGCCAAGAAGCTAGAAGCAAATAAAGCTGAATAACTTCTTCAGCATAATCTGTAATGACTATGCTGATGTGTCAAATAAGGAACAATTATCCTTTTGCATAGGATGGATCAATAAAAATCTTTGTCCAGCGGAAGACTTTCTTGGTTGCTACGAGCTTCCAAAAATCAAAAGCGATACAAATGTTTGAGTTATTAAAGATTAGTTAGTGCTTTTTGAGCTTCCGATCCAAAACATAAGAGGTCAAACTTACGAGTAACATGATGGGAAAGAAAAGTGGAGTAGCAAAATTTAAAAGAACAGCCAACACCGCTAATAACTCATTATCTATCAAGACGCAAATAAGCAATGCCAAACTCTTAGCGAAAATATGGGAACCACTATCGAGGTCATCTTGCTCATCAACTTTTCTCCAAAACGGGAAAGAATGCTTGGAGCGTTCAATGAAAACATCGTGGTATCCATTGATGGTGATAAGAAAGTTTTTCAGAAAGTGACAGCACTACTGAGGCTATCAGTTACTCGTTGAAAACTTTGTGCTAATGCATCCAATAATATAAACAGCATATGTTCCTATTTAAGGACTTATTTTTTTATTTCCTCAGTAATTTATTTTTCGATTTTTTTTTTTTTTTTAATTTTTTATTTCGGGTTTGGCAATAAGTTCTTTTTTGTATGTGGCATCTACCTCTAATATCTATTGAAACTTACGTAGTAAACTATATTTTGTGCAGAAATCCAGCAAATTTACTTATCAGTCTTGTACAACACTTACAATGTACAATATTTACCATTTTCTGATATTACAGAACTACAAACAACTTATGGAAGTCTGGGATGGGTGTCTCGAGCAGAGCTTGAAACCAGAAGTACGATCAAGAATTATCGATTGCAGAGCCCAGATGGTGTCATTGAAGTTTTTTTATGGAATCAATTTAAGCTTCACTATCTATTCCATCACAGATAACCTATCGAAAGTACTTGAAATACACATATATATTTTTAGCTATTTTAGAGGGCCAAAATTATCTATAAATTATCTAACGCGTCTAACCCAACCATAGTGGGTTCTCGAAATTTTTTGTGATAAGGATCTGGTCCCGATGTTAAATTAATCGATATATAGCAGTTTTGAACTTGGGGTTTATTAAACATAATTTTTTTTAACTGAAAAAGATTTGATCCGGTGAAAAAATCATTCCTGCTATTTTAGAGATTAGATAGCTACTAATAGTTTGTGTTATTCTATAAAAAGGAAAGATCTATATGTGGTGATATGTTAGAAAAATAAAAAATGTTACAACATTAGTGACTATTCTGCGAAGCAATTATTCGTTAAAAAATCTATATTTGAGGATACATTATTAGGAAAGCAGATAGAGAATTTGCATTACTAAAAAAAAAAGTTCTACAGAATATGAATTACTATGACAAAGATTTAAAGCCTTCAAAAAGAGTTAAACTTGTGTTTTAAAAACTAATATTACAGCTGAAACGTGTCTTTTTGAAAATAAATTACAAAATGATAAAAATAGTGAGGAAGGTATTTTAATTCTGCTGGAATTTTTGGTTAGAAGCAAAAACTATATTTTTTTGGAAACTTTGGTATATTTAATAATATTTGAGCATAGTTTCTAACTTTTTTCAGAATTTGTTTTACAGACCAGAATACAAATAAGTCAAAAATCACAAAAATGCCTTTAATGTACTTTATCACATTCTCTCTGATGACAAAATTTCGTCAGAATAAGGTGTGTTTTGTGTCTAACAGATTAAAAGGGTTTTTTTACAACCGTACCAACTGATTGTACAGACCAAAATAAAAATACGCATTCTGGTCTGTAAAATCGCATTCGATAATAAGAAAATATTTCGTCAAA
This sequence comes from Euphysa ruthae, assembly GCA_035046665.1. Lineage (NCBI taxonomy): Eukaryota > Metazoa > Cnidaria > Hydrozoa > Anthoathecata > Corymorphidae > Euphysa > Euphysa ruthae. The sequence continues at coordinate 2,718 of JAUZNK010021447.1, read as the reverse complement.
TGAAAATTCTAGCGTTAATACACATTAAATAAAATTTCCAAGATGGTTTTCACCAAAAATACACGAGATGTGACCTGGTCAATAAAATACAGACCAGCCCATTTTGATGCATTCCATAAATAACACTCATTTTTTTTTTTCAAAAACTTCCGATATCGAATTTTTGTTGTTGCAAAGTGATTAATTGCAAACTCTCATATTACCATATATATATATTAAAAAAATATATTTTTATTGCTTAGCTACTTAGTTAGTGATGACAGCGTTCTGGAGTCATTCGCATGTATCTAAAGTAAATACAACTTACGATAAGCTTTTAATAAAGTAAGAAGTTGTTATACCACAGACATCAAACAATCTTTTCACCATCTCGATGTAACATAAAATCGCGCTGTAAGCCTTCTCCACCCAATCAACCGTGTGTTGGCGACTGGTTGGGGAAATCTGATCGGGTTTTTCATCGATCATTTCCGCCATGTACTCCACCCAAAATTTTCTCAGAATAGCCTTAAAATGCTTGTTAATACAAACATCCATAGGTTAGCATTTCGAAATACAACCAGCCGGAATCATGAGAATATGGGATTCGTTTTCCACGAACTTTTCTTCAATTTCGTCCGTTTTGTGTGCTGTTGATGTGAATTGAAGATAAAGATACATTGTGTGAATTGTGTAGGTTTTTATTTACCTAAAATAAACAAGAATATACATCACTTTCCCCTGCTCACATAAATATTGTGGCATATTAAAAACAAATACGAAGTTTAATATAAAACATAAAGAATAAAATTAAAAAGGTTCGTGAGGGGAAAGGTTGCTAGCACATCGCCCTATTTAAATGATTAACACTAGAATTTTGTAACAGCATTTAATTTCCGGGGAGAGGTTACTAGCACATCACCCAGTAAATCAATGCACCAATATTCAACCAGTTACAAAGTCATCAAACCGAGCCGGACGTCTCCGTTCCCTTGACGATCGTCTAATTTCATTTCCATTAGTACTATTCTCGTTTTCAGCATCATTTTGAGTAGTGTCTATATCAGGTTTTGTCTCATTAGAAATGCAGGGATTGTCAACCATCTGATTACTAAGTTCAGGAACGGTACAATTACCTCCACTTGTATTTTCACTATTATTATTATTATCAATTATTTCTCCATCGTTCCGTGCAACTTCTCGTAAATTCACAGTAGTTTCGACTCCGGACGGTAAGCGTATGTGTGTATGTTCGGGAATAGCTTGTAAAAGAGTTGCTGGTGTTACTAGTGGATCACTCTTTCTTGATCGTGTGTGATTTTTAAAGTATATGGGCCCAGGTTTGAGCCATGACGGAATTGATTTGCCAGACGTTGATTTTCTTGTGAATTGGAATAAGCGTTCGTGTGGAGTCGTATTTGTTGCAGTACAAAGTAAGGATCGGATAGAATGTAGAGCTTCAAGGAGAACAATTTCCCATTCTGAGGTTTCATTTTACGTGAATGTAATGTTATCTGTATAGTTTTCCATAATGTTCCGTTAAGTTTCTCAACTTGTCCATTGCACTGTGGGTTATATTTGCTTGTTTTCGATGTTGCAACTCCTTTACTGATTAAGAATGTTGTTGTTTCTGCTGATAGGAAATCAGTACCTCTGTCGTTGTGAACCATGTCCGGCATATCAAGGGTAGAGAACAGGTCTGTTAAACAGCTAATTATCGACTTACTGGTCATATCCTTACAAGGATAACCAAATGGGAAACGTAAATACTCATCGATAATGGTGAGTAAATACTGTTTACCGCCACTTAAGATTGGGAGTGGACCTTTAAACTCCATACATAAACGCTGAAACGGTTGGAATGCTTTTATAAGTGTTCCTTGAGTTGAATTAATTGCGGTTTTAAGTATAAACACGATTGACATGAGTTGGTTACCTTTTTAACTTGTTCCATAGAAAACGGTAGATTTCTGGAACGTACAAAATGAATTAATCGACTTATTCCGGGGTGACATAACTGTTCATGTAAACTATGAATTTCTTCTAGTGGGTGAACCACTGATGCTATTCTCGAAAAAGTATCAGCAACAACATTTTCTTTATCTGGGCGGTAAATAATATCAAATTTGAATTGTGGTAGTTCTACTCGCCAATGACTGATTTTATCACTCTTCAAGTTAGATTTACATGTGTTGTCATACATGTAGCTGATACTTTTTTGGTCAGTTATTACTTTATACTGTTTCCATAAGAGAAGATTTCTCCATTGTTTCAAGGATTCTACTATGGCAGCAGCTACCTTTTCAACTGCATGGTGCTTAATTTCGTTCCGATTCAGTGTCCTTGAAAAGAATGCAACGGAGCGGTCTTGCTGGTTAAGAGTGGCAGCAATACAAAAATCGCTAGCATCCGTTTCTACAACAAAGTCTCCATTAGGATCAACTTTTACTAGAGTTGCATTTTTTAAATCGTTTTATAAAGTTTCAAAAAATTCAATTACATGAGGTGGTAATGGAAAAGTGACATTGTGATTTAGTGGATAAATTTGAAAAGTTTTTAATGAATTTGCTGTAGTAGGAAAGCATTCTGACTATACGTTCTTGCGATTTCAAGCTGGTTGGAGGTGGCATTTGTAATAGAGGTGATAGTCTATCATAGGCGAGTGAAATCTTGTTGTTACTAACAGTGTATCCTAATAATGATATTGTGGTAGCTGAGATAATACTTTTGCTTTCATTA
>JAUZNK010021436.1:0-10672 GCA_035046665.1 Euphysa ruthae | reverse complement strand
CCTTTGGTAAGGGTCAAATATTTCTGATGGGATGTATGTACGTATGTATGTTTTTGGTCACCCATGTAATTTTAATATTTAGATAACTAGGTCTGTCATTTCATGAGATTGATTCTTTTGTAAAATGTCATTTAGTGGTTTGCATAAGAAATTTAATTCCTGTTAAATTTTTTGCTCTGTGTGTGTTAGGCAGTTTCATTTAAGTACTAATTAACCTAAAAATTTGTAAAAACATAAACAACATGTTTGTTATAGATTACAAAAGGATTTTTGACCTGTAAACTTTTGTTACAAAAAATGGTCTTGTGCTACGAAGAATGGAAGATATAGAAGTTTCAAGAAATTGAAGAACGGCTTAAAGAGTCAGACATGCAGAAACGTTTGGTATATGTATTAGAATAACGTCTTTAGAAGATTCTCCTGTGTAAATGTTAGGTACATTTTAGAACTTCCAAGAAACTATAATATGTATGAATGGATGTAACATGTGGTATAGATTTTTACTAAGCCTTGTCTTTTCAACAAATTGTAACCTGGTGTTACTGTCTCTTTGTTAAAAAAAATAAAATTAATTACTGAACCTAAATAAGTCCTCGAGATGAATGGGTGAGATGTTTTTATAGAAAAAATCTCGCCCATACAAGTTTTAATTTCACTTTTGGGTCAATGAGTCAAGTGATAATCAATCACTTGACCTTATTGATGCGAGTGATTGCGTACACCATCTGGGATATTTTTATAAACCTGGAGTTAGTTTATGCTTCAGTGTTTCGTTATTTGCCATCATTTATTAATTTTTAAAGTTTTATGGTTATGAAAACACACTCCTCAATGTTGATGGTAAAACTTGCTAGCTAAACACAAGAGCAATCTTAGATCTGTAAGTTGTACTTCGTTAAAAAAATCTCATTGATAAATTTTTATCGCCACACAAATTCATATTATTGACATTATTGACATTTCAATATATCCTTTTGGGAGGTCTTGAAATAAATTTTCTCTAACCACTGGGGAATACCATTTCATTCTAAAATTCATTACATGTTGGTCAATTTTTACTTTATTTCAATTTAAATCTTTTTACTTTATAAAACCTCTTTGTAAACTGTGAAATAATTTATGGAATTCAAAATAAATAAATTTGATTGGCTAGTCATCCATTTAAAGTGTTTAAGTGTTTGTTGTGCTTTTTTTTATTCACCATTTTACTTATTTGTTTCTTAAGGCTAATGGCGAACAAGCTGATGACGCGATTCAATTTAAATTGGAGCAACTGAAAATACAGTTTTCTTGATACTGGTTATTATAAGTGATTATCTTTTTCTAAACCATTATCTTGAGATTTCAGAGCCAGATAAATACTAAACCTATCATATGAGCACAGTGGTTTATATAGTGCACGCCTTTCTTCCTTCAGGACTCCCTCTGTCATTTGTAATACTTTTTTTCTTTGTTATAAATGGAAGTGAATAGATTTTAATGCGAAAGCAAAGTATAGTTTAGGATTTCTGATTTTTGTTTTCATGGTCGCATTTCTACGCAAAAACACACATTGGTTTAAATTTAAAAGTATAGAAAGTAATGAGAAATTAACCCCCTGGCGGGGTTATGATGATATTTATTGAAAGAATTCGTTATAGAAAAACTTATTTTATTAATTGTTATAATGTTGTCTAATTAACATGCCCGTTTTTATTTAAGGATGTGGAATTTTAAAGTTTTAAATGTTAAAGCAATAGATGTTTAATAACTTTCGAAATGGAATGCTGACGATTGTTTTGTTTAACGTTAAAATAAATTTCGCTTATAACGTTCAGAATAAACTTCTTTTATACTTTACAGAGTAAACTGTGGAAATTACAGGCAGTAACTCAAAAAAACGGGTTTCCCGTTTAAGCAGGTTACTTTGTTTGTTTCAGAATCTCTGACACGGGTTTATACGTTTTTTCGTAAACTCGTTTTGTCTGACCGTAACTCGGTTTGCAAATCATGACGAGTTCTTGCCTATCCGGGACGTTAATTCCAAAAATCGACTAGATTCTGGAACCAAAACAAAGTCAAACAAACTTTTTTGAATTGACGGGTAAAATTTAACTTGCTAAAGTATTTTCATATAAACTCGAATTTAAAAAAGTTTTGTCTAAACGGGTAACTCCGTATACCGAGTTACTCGGCTCCATATAAACAGCACCTTAGGGAAAGCTTACTGAATATTTTTTTTATAGATTAAAATCTAGCTATTTCTTTGAATCATTATTTCTAACGTTTTCCTTCCAATCAATACAAAAATTGCAGACGTCTGAAAACAATTTACACCGAGCATGACGTTTTCTGTACGTCGTTAAAAGACCTAATATTAATGTTCATGTGTCCAAAGGGTTAATTGTTATTACATATCATATATACAAGAGCAACATTGTTTTTACTTCCTTTATGAAGTAGAAATAATGCACATTTCCACGACTGAACCATAATAAATACAACAATGTTAAGGATTTTCATTGCTTGATTTTAACAACAATATTACAAAAATTCGATATTATATGGCTTTGATTGGTCGTTTTTAAACAATGGGTAAATCAGGACAAAAATTGAGCGCACGTTGTCATGAAGTACTTAAAACAAAAATTATAACAAATCAAAATTAGTGTTTTCAACGAACTGATGTTTGTTTATAAGTAGTTTTTATATAATTGTATTTATTTAATTCTAGACTAATTTTAAGTTTGATATATCCTAAAATGCTATATTCACCAATTAGCCAAAACTTGGCAGGTATACAGCTACTATAAATTAAGCTACTATATTTAAATGTGATACAACTTTCCCTCTCATGGCCAAAAACATTTTTGCAAGACTCTTTAGTTCCAACATTTTTAACCAACTCGAGAAAAAATGATAGTATGAGTCGAAACCTTTTTTATGTTCAACTTTAATTAATAGAATTGGAGAAAACAGAAAGTAGTTGACGATTTCGATATATCTTACATCAGGAAAAGTTTCTATACTATCTTTAAAATTTTCCTTCTTTAGTAAATGTGGATCAGTATTGTTTATTTAAGACATTTTTTTTTTTATATCTTTTATTTGTTTTCAAATAAAGTCTTTGTTAAATAAACGCTTCCAGCTTCAGATGATATAGTTTTGTGAGGTTTGTTTACTAAATTGGTCGATTTTTGTCCTCCATAATGGCGGAATAATTTATTACGTTTTATTCGCGTAAATTAATGACGTAATTAATGAAGAGAGAATGACAGGAAGTATGAGATTAGCGGGGAGTATGGTGTTAGTGAGTAGCTAGTATGGTGTTAGCGAGTAGTATATTGTTTATAAGTAGTATCTTTCCAACAAGTTGTATATTGTTAACAAGTAGTATGGTGTTACCAAAAAAAAATGTGTTAATGAGTTCTATATTGTTTTCGGAAGTATGATATGGTGTTAAAAGGATTTTGTTCGTTTTCACAGTCTTTAGGATAATTGATTATGTCTTTTTATTTAATATATATTAGATTATATAAATTGAAATTTAAATACTGGTTAGTGTGAGTTGGTTTAAATACTGGTCAGTGTGCCACCGAGGAAGGTGGCAGATTTATTTTCATTATTAAATTAAATTTGTTGATATTGCCGCTTTCTCTCAAAGTGGAGTTTTCTCCTCGACAAGACCTTTGACGATTGAAATAGTTCCGTTGATTGGAAAGTTAATGTAAAGTGAGGTAAAATTGCACAAAACAATACACTTACTGTCTTTAGCTTAAATATTTCGTGTCTAGTAAAAAATGTATCGCTTTATAATTTTGCAGGAATTATAAAAATAGTTGCGAAGTATTTGGTATACGCCTTATATTTGATACATGCCTTATATCACGTAAATCCTACAATAGCTCCTTTAACAAGACCTATAATCTCTCGTTCGCCAAAATCACTTGTTCTAAAAACCCAATCATATTTATCCTTTAATTTCGCAAAAATTCAGTTCCTACGAACGATCGCTACTACCATGATTATGCGCCTTGCCAGTGGAGACTTTTACTAGAGGTGAGATAGATTTAAATTCATCCTTCTTTGGATTTTCAGACATTTATTTCTCCATAAACCAATACAACTTTTAAAATATCACCACGGCTACCCACGAGGGAAATGGTGGAAAATAACTCAACAAATGTTTTGTATTTTGTAAATACTTCGATATAATACTATTTTATAACCATTAGGTATTTATTTCATCATCTATATCTTTACTATGCTAACTAACGTGTGTTCTATACGAGGTAATCATCGTTTTCTCCCTGTCCAAGATACGCGGTGTCACTATATTGAACTCTGTCGTAGATACTGTTTCGGAAGTATCACCATCGTAGATGTCAATATATCACAAAATGAAAAAGAAAACTGGTATGAAAACATTCTGGCTTAATATTGAGAAGGAAATTATCCTGTCTTGAGTATAAATAATTTTTTAAGCCTGCAGATTGTCTCTCGAAAAGTAGTTTTAATAAATTATTTAAACTCATGGCATGATAATTTCACTTTCAAAAGATTTGTTTTAAAGTTACCTTCAATTGGTTGTTTTTAAAAAAATTAGTTCTCTTTTTTCTTGTTATAGATGAAAGAAAACTATATTTTAAGCAAAAAATAGCAAATGTCAATGAAATTTTAAAACGCAATTGAACTCTGGTAAAAAAAAAAACATAATTAAAGTACTTTGCTTATAATAAAACAGAGAAGATGGTTAAAACCTATTCTTTGGTAAAGTAAACCAGAAAGTGCGATTAGGTGACAAAATTTCCCGTTTGCTGTACAAGAATAAATCTAAGAGAATAGTACAGGCCAAATGATGTGTATATATTTTGTTGATTTTTAAGCCATTTGCTAACTCGAGAGAAACAAATAAATTTGCTCAACCAGTATTTTTGCCCTAGATGACCTTGATAAGTTAAAATAGAATTATTTAACTTCCGTTTTCTTAAAAGTGGGCCATAAGCGTACCATGTTGAAACGTACCATAAACGTATCATTAACGTGCCATAAACTTACCGTATTGAAAAAAAAATCGATGTTATGGTGCCTCAACCACTTTACACTTCATCGTTGTTAGTGAAAGAATTTTATTATTTTGCTGAGTTAAGGTCTTAACATAACAGAATATTTGTCAACAAACTGCATATTTTTTATCGGAAACTTTCCTTAACTTATCATGGTGGTCTTTTGTAAGAAAATCCGTTTTAAATGTTTAATTTCGGTCGTGAAATTTTTTATTAAAATGATACCTGTTTCAGATTTAGATTCTAAATTCATTTTTGAAATTGTGAGCAATATTCACTCTGTTATTGGGAGAGTAGATGAGTAAACCTTTACTGTTATTTCATATGAAAATTGCATCGAACAGTCTTTATTAAACAAAACTTACAAGAATCTTATCATACACCTTGGCTTAGTATTGCTATTTGATCATCATTTAAAAAATTCTCAAATCAATGAAAAGTTTAGAAGCCAATATTTCAGCTTAATTAGAAAGAAATTGTTACTAAGTGAGATATACACTAAAAATTGTTAATTGTTAAAAATTGCATTTAAAGGAATAATACCATAAATCTCTCAAATTTAAATCAGTAGAAAAACAAAAGTTTTCACGTTGCGCGAAACTATTGCTGCTCTAGAGGTGGACTTATATTTAGATGTCTCAATTGAAACTGAAATTGTTATTTTTATCAGATGTTTCCTTAAATTCGTGAAAAAAAAATTAAGTATGAAAAATTAAAAGTGTAAAAGACTTGATAACGACCTTTGGAAAAGGATTCAGTTGAAGTGTTATTTAAGATGTCTTGGATCAAAATCTTCTTCGAATTAGCAAAACGCATGCAAAGAAAGCAAGATAAAGGTGTTGAAAGCTTTTATAAAAGATACAAGTGAAGCTCTAAAATATACATATTCGGGCATTGTAGATCTAGGCACCATTATCTCCTTTAGAATGGATATGAACCAATCATGTTGAGAGAACTTACGACTAACTTCTATGAAAAAGATTTTTGCAAGCTTATGGAGGTTCTGGAGGGGCCTGTTTAATTAATATGCAGAAAGTTATTGGAAATTCACGTTTTGAATGCAAAAAATCTCCTTTTCGTGTTAAAGGCAGGTGTTAATCATTGTACTGAGTGTGTTATGGCTATCTCATGTGTTAATAAGTCCTAAAATTACAGCCGACAATTTTAAGCGGTTTCAGAGTTATCACATAAAAAGCTAGAGGGGCTCCTGGTGCTGCGTCATGTTTGTTTTGGAACGAAAACGTGGAATACTTCTAGCAAATATTTAGTGTTAGATTTTTATTTATTTGAATGCCGAAATTGAAAAAAAGATTCCTTGCTTATAATATTTAAGTAGTCTTAATATAATAAGGTGGCTGTATATGTTATTACTGTTTATGAAGTGTGCCTTCAGTACATTTTGATTTTATTAATCCAACTGAAAATTTGTTTAATTTTTTCCTTTTTCAATTGCAAAAAGCTATAATTTTTGGTATAGAGGTTTACTAACATCAAGAAGAGCGACCTAAATCCTGTGAGCCAAAATGATATAATGTATCGTTCTTTACATCTGCTTATTTGAAATTTCTTTACTGGTAATAATTCTTTGTAAGACAAATAACTTACTAGTAGACTACACTTTCTACCAAGTTTATTCAGTATTAAAAATAAATTCACAGTGGTATTACCAACCTTGTACTCCGTCACACTAATTACCTAGGTAGGGGTGCACAAAAATTTTGGGCTTATTATCAGTGATTGAAGTCAGTGTTCACAAATTTAAACTATGGATAAGCTGAGTATAAGCCATCAATTTTTGGATGGTTTTACCTTTTAAAAGATGAACATATATACACAACTCATGTTAAAGTAAATACTGATTAAGAAAAGCATCAACTTAGAAATGTCTGCTTAATAGAATTGCCCATTTTGATATTTTACGTTAGATGAGATGTCATACAGTTGTTAGATATATTTTGATGTGGTAATAGATGATGCGTAGTATAAAGAGGAAGTTGAGCTGGATAAGCCTTTTAAAGATTGCAAAGGAGCAGAAGAAGAGACAACTGAAACGGAATAGAAAAATTTGTAGTACATACGCAGCTCATGATATTGCAAATTACGATCCGTTTTCGACTCCAGAAATGGCACATTCTTTACAGGGTGTGTGAAATTCGACAGAAATGTCATTACCGACTTTCATCATCAACTCAGCACCCAGCCACAACCAAACGATGTTGGTCACAACCAAACAATGTTTATTTTGAAAATTAGTACCGAATCAAAATAATATTTTTTATAATTTACTGTGGATACCGCCATTATGAATTTCTATCACTTTATTTTTAAAAAAATGGTGCTACCATATTTGGTGCTACCATACAGAGGTTCTACCATATATATAACTCCCAACTGGATTTTCCAATTATATGTTTGAACAGATAGTCTCAAAGCGCTGGCAAAACACCTCAATTTCCTCTATAGTCTCATTCGGGGAACAATAAACACAAAACAAAACACTTTGACATCTTTAGTTCGAATTCACAAACGAAGCGTTGATGAGAAGGAAATATAACATCTCTTCTTATCAAAGCAAGATCTTCCTTAAAGTACATAATACGCCACCACGTTTTACATTGCCATGAAAAACATACTTAATCATACCATAACTTGGACACATAACCTCTTATCATCACCTAAGCAACTAGAGTCCAGAAAGGTTTCAGATAAACATGTAAAATCGTTTATTGATATAAGTGCTGTTAACACCACGGGATTATTTTAACATCTAAGACGATAGAGGAAATTATAAACTAAATGAATTATTATGATATATTATGTTTCCTGTGGCTGTATGCTCATCTTAAATATGTGAAAAAAAAGAAAGAAAAATGCATAATTGTTGGGAGGTGAGCCGCAAGTTTTTATACATTAGTGTGAAAGAACCTACCACCCTAGTGGTGTCTCCCAGGGTATAGTGCAGTTTTACCCTCGAAGTTGAAGTGCTTAAGGTTCTCATTGAGTCTTTCTCGCTTGTACAAATGAACAGCAAAAAATAAAGATACAATCACATGAACGACAAATTTTTTTGGGATATATATATACCTTATCATGGATGAAGAGTAAATTATAAATGAATACATCGAGCAACTACTTGCTGCGTCTAAACACTTCACATGTGATTATATCGTGCAAATATTTGCTGGAAATGTGGCCATCACATAAATTGCTAAAATCATCTATGATGAGTTTACTCCAGAATCTGTTAAAAAAATGGTCATTTGAGACTCTCAAGCCTGCGGCATATATAAAAGAAATATTCTAGATCTGCCCATCACAGATGCTGTTATAAAAAGCTGTTGAAACCTCCCTGACTTTCTGCGTTTAAGCCGCATGTGTAGAACGAAATAATCTACTTGAAAATTGATCCAGACGTACACTACGCTCTAGTTGTCAAAAATGAGCCAGTCCTCCACCCAGACAGGTACTATATAAACAAAGGGACACAATCATCTGAAAGGAGATAAGGGAAAGTGTTGGATGGTCGTCGATTCGACATGAAGCCGGTAGCATATGGGATGTATATTACTATGGAGGGTCTCATTTGTTAAAGAAAATCTTAAAGTAGCCATAGGCATGGCTTTAGAAGTGTGAGAGTTTTCTACAAGTTTTTCGCTGTTTTAGGTAAGTCAGCTAAAGAATCCCTAGCACAGGTGACAGAAAATATAATGTGTCTTTCACGAAATTGCTGGACAACGATGCCAAACATACCTTGAACAACCTTTATTTCTCATGCGGCAAAAAAATGAATTGGAACTACTGCAGATCAAAAAAACCATTGAACATAGAAAGAGAACAATAATGATAGCATTCACAGTTAGTGCGACTCCATCGACCACAAGACAATCGCTATGTAGCCAGACTTTTTTTGGGAGTGATGGTTCGCAAAAGGGGTCACGATTTGCATCCTCAGCGATTATTGAAGCATTTAAATAAGAAATTAGAGAGATATACATAGAATACCACAAAACCATCCATTCTATGGGTAGTGCTACAGCCTATTGTTTCGGAAGTGGCTTAACAGGGGAAATATAAGTCTGACCCGTATGAAATACTGAGGCGTTTGGATGGCTCAGGTTGAATCTAAAGTATGGAACAACCACGCTGCCACAAACTTTCCGTTTATGGGTTCGGTCCATACACTCATCCTTATACCCTCAGTCGCTTGTGAGATCATCTGCGTGAAAAGCAGAGATGAACCACAACTCTTAAGCTCAAAGATTTACTGTACTGTAGAGATATCAAAAAATTCACTGTCTGTGAGGTCGTTTATACAATTGGTATCAAACCAATGATCAGGTTCCCCTAAGAAAGACATGGTTATCCTGTTCGTTGGAAAATGCGCTAGGCATGAAAACGCTTCTAGCATAATAATCCGAGACCTCAATAAAGTTGATTTCTTACCAATGATAAAAGAGGATGAGGTCAGCTCTTGAACATCGTAAAAGGTGATGACATCAACTACATCAAGTAAAAAGACTGCAGAACAAGGTCTTAGTTGTTTGATATACGGACATTTGTCCTCGCATATACCAATGTTGCGCTCCGTATTGTGCTGAGATTTTTTCCAAAGGTTTGCACAGCTGTCATCTACATCAAATCACTCATCGATGAAATGTTTACTTATTGAGAACAATTTTAAGTATTATAGGTATCGTTGGTATCTTGTTACAATATCGACAAAAGCAGCCCGGATAGCAGTGGCGTCATGTGGTTGCAGCTTGGAAGATCGAGCCTACTTAACAACTTGAAATGCAAATAAGCAAGTTTACCTCGCTTCCCTCAGATCTTGTTGCAGATTCTGTGGCACATATTATATTTGTCAGGGTGAAATCGGTGGGAAAAATTGGGTCGTTAAAAACTACGCTGGGTGCAAAATGATTGTGCCCACTCTAGAACACGACCTGGCCGGTCGCAGCGAGATAACTCAAATTTTGGCTTGAAATCCCATCATGTCCAAACTATCAATCGTTACTTCTGCATCAACCCTATAAAGCCGATAAAAGAGTGGGACCATATTTCACTAGGTCATTGATTCCAAATTCTTGCTTAATTTATAGTGTTTTTTTTATGCTGTAAGATCCATCCAAGACTTTCACGATTATACACGTCTCACCGTCCCGCCGAACTTGTCAATTATTATGTTGTGGGGCCCTGAGTAAACTACACCAATGGACACTTTAAAGTTGAGAAGATGGAGCAGGTAAAACATCTGCCAGTTCGACACCCATTATCGCTGCCTCTGCAAAGTTTGCGGAGGGCCATGGTCAGTTTGCTCCGAAAATACTACCAAATTTGAAACTTTGAACAGGCTTGGTTATAATCATCTTTCATAAAAATTATTTATATAGTTATAAATCGTCTTAAAAACCTTTTTTTCTTCTTCAAATTTCCTCTATTATTTCAATTTTGCCTACTCTATGCAAAACACATTAATATGGGAAGAATAAGACAATTTTGGTATCGTATCTAAGGAAAATAAATTTAGAACACACCTTGTTTAGGTGTATGTATTACACAGTCATATAGAAAAAAGAGAGAAAGAAAGAAAAAAGAAAAACTTCCGTAGCTCAGTTTGGGGTAGAATC
>JAUZNK010021435.1:13416-37303 GCA_035046665.1 Euphysa ruthae | reverse complement strand
AAGACCCGCCACGTGGGCACATCTGGAAATATTGTCTCGGCAATTTGTTGGTTCCCCACGTTAAATATAACATTCTCTCTCTCTCTCTAAAAATAAGGTTTAAAAAGTTTGTTAAAAGAGGACCTTATAGCCACCTGCTAAAACATTTTTATTCTTAGCAAAGATTCTCTGACATCAGTTTTTTTGTGTCTTTAGTAGTCTTTTTAGAACTAGAGGCAGTTATGTTGGGTTCAGGGGGACTTTCTAAACCTTTCAAAATTTTACTTTAATCACAACCTAGGAAAAATTTTTACAGAGTGGCCAATTGTCAGTATTTTAAAAAGGTTGGGTTACGGCAAAAATTTTGCGAACTATAATACTTATGTAACCTTGGTTTCTCAAAGGTTAATAATGAGATTGTTTTTTTCAATAAACTGCTATGATTTTTGAAAACTGGATGTTTTATATAATTTTATTTTCAGAGTTTTGTTGTGGATGCGGAGCATGCGATCATTGAGTTTGACTATCAAGTACTAAAATATAATATAAAGGATTTAAAATCCCAACACGGGACGTTTGTGAATGATTATAGGATATGGAAAGTTATGAATTTATCACATGGTGATGTCATTCGGTTGGGACATGGTATTTTTTAAATTTATTTTTTTGATTTGATTACAGGATCTGCAGAGGAGGATTGAAAAATAGGTCTTCAGATTATGATAACAACATAGAAATGAATTTTTTTAAAAATTAGAATTACAGTAGGTATCTTTTGGCCCACATTGACTGTATGCTGATAATTCTTTCTAGTTAATTTGTTGGATTCTATTCTAAAATGATATTTTCCAATTTGTTTTAATTTTCCTGCTTCACCGGAATTTTATTTAATTAAATTATTTATATTTAATTATTTGAAAATATTATTTTTGATGGATTTTAATATGAACCATTTTAAAGATGTGTCTAGTTTCATACCCAGGCCCCTGAACAAGAAAAGTTTTGTCCAGCACTAACATTTTGTGATTTTTCTTAAAAATATATGTTCCAATTCTACTAAAATTGTGTACAACGCTGAAAAAAAATATAATTTCTCATGATTTTAGAATATCCATATTATCTGAAACAATATTTAACTCTCAAAAAGTTATTTATATGTATGTGATTATACCCAAATGCTGTAAGAAGTTCCATATTATTTTTTGCTTGTCAGCCAATTTTTTGAGCTTAAAGCATAAAAATTGAAATAAAAATTGCTTTGAAAATGGCATTTTTTTCATTTTATGATGTTAGAACATAACATTTCTGTTAGTTTTAGCAGAACCGTTGCCTAGGTAAAATTTTACATTACTTATAGATTTATCTCCATAATTTTCTATGCTCTGCTGCTAAAATTTTGTATCATCTTATCTTAGAATATCATCCTTATCATCATTGTCGTTGCCGTTATTATCATCCTCATTTTCATCATTATTGCCACCGCCACTTTATATATTTGCCATAATATGCAGAAATTTCTAATCATGAGCAAAGTTCTGTTTGAAAATTTCTTTTTTCAAAATAATTTTCTTACAAGTCCCGTACATATATTCATTTCCAGTTTTATATTTTAGGAGGTCCTCGATTAGAGGTTCAATACAGCTCAGAGCCAAATTTGAAACGTCGAACTAAATCTTGGGACAGTGCAACATCTTTACCATACCTTCCACGGCACATTTCATTTAAAGAAGATCAGTCAAATAGCCCGGTAAAATGAAATAATTAAATAGTTTAAATAAGATAATTCAAATTGAATATAAAAGATTTGTTGATATTATTCTCTTTTACTCAAGCTTAAAAATAAATATTTTGTTGATAAAGTGATATTGCTTGCAATAAATTGATTTTCCCAAATGCCAATTACGATTTATGTTTACTGGAGGTATTCTTTTCTTTTAAAACCGTTTGGTGATATGACTTCAAGAAAACTATTTTACAACTTTAATTTATTTTTAAACTAGGGCACTATACATGAGATCAAGAGCATTAAATAATGTTGAGCTACATTTTACAAAGAAAACAAGGGTTATTATTATCTATTGTTTTCAGCTTAGCGTTTTTTTTTACTCTGTATGGTTTATCATAAGACCCAAATTCAAAGATGTAAAGTTTTATAATTTGATATTTAGAATACTTATTTATTTATATAGTTTGGGAATGAGGTCCTTTATTTGTCTCATTCCTATTCCAAATAGATTCTTTTATCAAGAGATAGATTTTTTGCAAAAAATCTTGAAAAGCATTCCCACTTTCCCTCTAATTTTTAAATCTCAATAGTTGTTCTATATTGGTGCTTTCATTAAGAATCATAAAAGATATTTCTAAATGGGTGTAATTTATGTCTTTCTTTTCCAACCTGATAAACTTGAAAAGTTTCCAAATATCTCAAGACATATATGATTTAGTTGACTTATGTAATTGATCTGTGCAATCAAATAATTTATCTGTTTTGTCAAAAAGTCTTTAAATTCATTAAAGGTTTCTGAAAGCAATTGATGCATGATACGCACATACTAAATAATAGGTTAATTTTCGTGGTTGTATTTCTCTCATTGGTTTCTTATTATGATAATGTCATTTTTTTTTTTGGAAAATGTAGTTTGAAACGATAACAGATAATTTATATGATCTTTGTGTAATTATTAATGTGCTGGCCTGGTGGTTTTAAGGTGCACACCTGCCAATTTTCATGCCTCTAGAAATTATGAGGTGCGTGATGATTTGTTCTATGAATAAATAAAAAGTCGCATGGCAGAAATGTGTATTTTACAAAGATAATAAGATGTGAAAATTTTTTTAAAAATGTAAAATGATTAATAAAAAATTTAATAATGATTTTAAATTTGAAGAGCATTCTATTTGAAATATATATACAATTAAATAATCTTTTTATTCAATGAGAAATTTTTATAAAAAAATTCTTTAAATAATTATTTTCTTTCAATCATTTATATAAATAAGTAGATTTAATTTGTATACAGATGTTTGTCATTTATGTATTTTGCAGTAACACAAAAATATATACACAAATATTTTTATCAAATTATTTTATGCTCATAAATCAAAAAATTCACAGATAAATTGCATTCACATACTTAAAAAAAAAGCGACTATTAATAATTAATTATAATAATAATAATTAATAATAATTAATAATTATTTAATCATCTTGAATGAATTTGTTTTATCAAATAAATCACCACCTTGTTTTTAAACTATTAATTATTTTGGTGATCTTTAAGGATAATATAAAAGTATAATCATATTTTTATTAGAAAAATACAAATTTCATTATTAAACTTTGGACGTTATTCTTTAATTAATTTAAGTATAATAAATCCACTTTTAGTCTTTTTGTGAAATGAATGGTGACATCTCAATTTTCCCCACAAGAGACAATAAACGCCTGAAAGCAGCAATGGAATATTAGCTCATTTTAATGAGTTTAAAAACTCAGATATATTCTAGTCTGTGGTAAACAATGCAATCGACTTTAAATTTAAGAAACTGATTATTTAGAATTTTAGGAGGGTAGAAGAAAAATTTGGCTCGTTAGAAACTTTGTATATGTATATATATTGTTGAATTGTCATGGTTTGATTTAAGACGGCATGCTATGAATGGAAAGTCCGAGGGGATCTTCTAATGTGTTTTTTTCGTTCTGTGTTGGAGTGATTCTGCCAAAATCTTCCTCAAAACATATTTGTATCAAAAAACATTATTGTTGAACAACGAAGTCCCTATAAATGCATTATTACTCCTAATTTGGGCTTATATAAAATTTATATAAATTGATTTTACTACACTAATAAACCATTTTTATACATTTCTAAATGAAAAACTGCTCATAGCCCACGCTTTGTTTAATGTTTTTGCTAGGTATACAAATGCAAAGCAAAAATTTTTTTCTAACCAAACTTCTACTGTAACTGACTTAAAATAAAAAGATGGCATCTGTAGTTTCAAGAGCTGTGATGAAACCAAATTGCATCCCATCTATGTCAATTTGTTTTCTGATAAGCTTCCTAATGACTCTCTACCACTGTTTATTTCAAACCTTCATAGTTATGTCTTTCTAAGGCAACTTTTTTACATTGGTGACAGTTTACAATTGTTCCCAATCTGCAGGTGTTAATCCTTTTTTTTCGGTTCATCCAGTTGCAATGTTTGATTCTTTTGCTGCCCTAATCATCTCTGTGGCAAATATTTGAAGGTCTTGCAGCCTTTCCAATCTTCATTATCTGAACTTTGTATCTGACATAATTCTTCTTATTTAAAATAATTACACTGTTAACTGGTAATTGATGACAGATTACTTTTATCCCACTCATATTCTGTGCTTAACAAGCTTTTTCTGCCAAATTCCTAGCAAAATTCCAATACGCTATTCCCACACAATATTTCTATTGCCCTTTCATCATAGCTTTAGCTATGATGAAAACTTGTTTCTGTTTGTCTCTATTCTGAAAATTTGTAAGTAGTTTCTTTTATGCCTCATATTTAGCTCTATCGGCTTTCTGTTAACCTCACAATTAACTTATTTATCTTTTTTTCACCCTCTCAACAGCTTTGATTCTTTATATCAACATCTGTAGTGTTATTTCACCACTATGTCTCCTTATGTCTAAGTGGAATTTTTTTCGAACCCTTAACACCTATTTTTAGCTTCTTGTAGAGTCTTATAATTTTCTTATAAACTATAGAAAAATGAGATTCAAAATTTTTTGTCTAATCTTTATATATCGAATCTATATGTCTTTTTGCTAGGAACAAACTTTTTCTGAATACTTTTTACATTCTTAATTTTAATGGTTGTATCTCCTTATTAAATTATGTTACCTGAAAACTTATATTCAAAGCTGTGTAGAAATTAAGAACTTTTTCCTTCTCTTTATTTATTTCTTTCTTCTTAACCATTACTTCTATGGATTTTTATATATTCTTCATTGTCTCTACCAAAAATGCCATTGAAGTCTCTACCAATAGCTGCAATTTCCTTTTCTACCAACTTACAGTTATTCTTCAAGATCATACATACTGCTTGTGTTGAATTATGTTAGTTTGACTTGTATTTGTTATTTAAATTTTTAAGACAACGTATAGTGTGTAGCTTCAATTTTCTCTGGTCTTCTCTAGCAATCTTGTCACCTGTCAAAAAATGTGTCAAATTTGGCCTAAAATGTGTTCATAAAATGTGTTCATAAAATGTGTTCATAATTTTCAATAAAATTTTGAATGAACTATAATAATAATTAAAATTGTAATTATATTATAATGTTTCAAATTACAGTAAATAATAATTCATTTTTTGAAGCAATATTTTTATTAATTACTTACTAACTACTCTTTATAAACTAAAAAGTATATTGACTTATTTATTTATGTTCATTCTTGTTAGTCTTTTGTACCCAGTCCCCCAAAAGGATCAAGACCACATTCTGCTTATCCATTATCAAACGGGAAGTTAAAAACAACTCCAAGGCCATATACATCCATTGATTTCAACAGTAACTGTTATCTTGAAAATAGTAAGTGTTTTTTGAAGGCGCCTTTATGAAATAGTGATGCTTTTGTGTTAAACCTGAATATATTATTATAATATAATTTATATTTATATTAGTATTAATATTGCCATTTCAGACCTATTAATATTTATAAAATTGATGTTCATGCTTCAATTTACCTACAAGTTTTGCGTAGAAAATGCTATTTATGTTTCTTATTCGCTGGTTTTGAATTTTTTTTTTGCAGTATAGTCTTTCCTAAAAATTAATAAAGAATTTAATTTAATTTATATTTTTAGAATAATTATGCTTTGATAAAAATTGATGTAATATTGTAGAAATAATAAAATGTTGCGTAATGTAATGTAATTATGCAATTATGTAAGGGTTTTTCTAGATTTTTCTAGATTTCTTTTTCTAGATTTTTGTGAGGTAAAAAATTTAGCCTAGAGACAAAAGCTTCAGCTTCAGTTTATAATTCTCGAAATCCGGTGGTAATTCTTTTGTGTTTGTATGATTGAATGTTTTTTTAGATGAAAAATTGCAAGATTTGGTATGTAAGAAATTTTTTTTAGTTTTTTGTGTACATTTTGTTTACATAAAAATTCATTTTTATTCATTGAAACTCAAATTTAGGTTATATTTGCTGGTCAAATTTTTTTTTCATCGCATGTACTTGTTTTGTAAAATAAAATGGGTTCACTACAAATTTTATCTTTGGAAATGTTCAAGTGCAATTTAAGTATTATCACTAAATAACTCAATCTCAATTCAATTCAATTTATCTATTTTCCGTTGAATTATAACATAGTTAAAAACGAATACAATAATAGTATTAAAATATTCATTAATATTTGATTCCAACAAAATTTTAATTTGATGTAAAATTACTTTTAAGATTATAAGGAATTTGATTCAATGAGAAAAGATCTTGAACTAGTTTAGGATTTGTGCAATGAATATAATTATCTATTTCATATTAGTATTATATATATATTCATATATCATATACTTATATATTAACTAGTCTTGTGTGCGCACTAATACCGTTGTCAATAATTAACATTTCGTTAAGATCTAATTTAAAGTTGTTGTAGATTGTTCTTAGTGCCCTCTGCTGAACTCTGTTTATAAGATTCATCTCCTTATTGGAACAAAGCATCCAGATCAGAGGGCAGTATGAAAAATATGGGAGAACATGGGCATAAACTAGCAACCTTGACTGAGATAATGACAAGGAGTTTCTTAGACGACGTATAATGGCAATCAGTTTCTGGTTTGACTTTATACAAATACTAGTAATATGACTGAAAAAGGAAAGTTTGTTATCAATTATTACACCTAATAGTTCTAACTCGCTTTTGGAAAAAATCCTTTTATTACAGATTGGATAAAGAGTTTATAGAAAACCAACTGCATATGCGGGATGATTCAGCTTAAAGTCTACAGATAACTGAATCAACAGCCGTGTCACAGCCATATATGGTGTTATCATCGGCAAAATTTGCATATTTTCATATTTTTTTCGAGGAAAAGAAAAAAATCTTTTATAAAAATATTAAATATAATATGACCAAAAATTGAGCTTGAAGAACTCGAGAATTTACCTTAAGCCACTTACTTAATAAAGAGCTTATCTTTACTCTCTGTTTACGTGCTTTCAGATAGCTCTTCATAAAAAGTAAGCTATACTTTGAGAAACCATAGGCTAGCAACCTTAGCAACTTGGCTAAGATTTTTACATATTATCCCCTTGTTGTCTAAGCAATTCTCTATTATTGTTTGCTTATGGGAAGTAAATTATTAACTCATTATTTTCATCATGATGTTGATCCTGTTCATTTTTAGGGGTATGAAATAGATTCATTGAATGGAAATTTTCACAATGAAATATCTGACAAGATTGAAAACTATCAAAATGAAGAGATGATTGACTCGCTTCGTCAAGAAGTTGCTGACTTGCGAAGAAATGCACTCGGTGTACATATAGACCCAAATGAGTAAGTAATAGTGCATATATTTTGATTTCCAGTGTCTATAAATATCTGTTTACACATGGTGCTACTAAGATATACTCCAAAAATTTGACTCAAATAGTTATTTCGTTAATATTAACAATCTTTTTTATGCTTAAAACCTGGCCAGCCAACATTGATATTTAGACTACCAATAATTATTATATGGGTGTGTTATAAGATATTTTAGTAAGCCTGGAATGAGGTTCCAATTGTTTTAAAAGAAATTTTCAAGGGAAAGAGCAAAATATGCAAACACTATACAAAGCTATGTATAAATTATATATTCATTCAAGTCTATTTCTTGTTTAGTACACTATAGTTGTACTGATATTATCTCATCAGAAAATGCAAATAAAATCATCTAAAAAAGCCATTAACTAATGAAAGGAGTAGGAAAAGAAAACTCTAGGCCTTGTTTACATTGTAGTTTCTCATGAAAGAGTGAAAGAGGCTTCATTGTGAGAGAAAAAAAAAGTTAGAATTGTACTTTTTTGTTGAATTTTAGCATTTTAGCGGTAAATTAAACTATTATGCTCTAATCCATAGGCTACTAATTTTGTCATCATCAGATCATGCTTACACATAGGTTTAGATAGATCCATACTAGTTTTGCCATCTTCAGATCATGTGTATTTATAGGCTTTAGGTAGATCCATAAATAGTGCTGATCTCTTTATGGTGCTCGGATGGTTTTTACAAATTTTGCAAGAGATTAAACAAAACTTATTGTAGAAAAATATAAAAAGCTAATTTTCAACAAATTTTCAGTGCTATTTATATTTTTTTATTTATTTACCATATTGGTGGGAGATCATTGAAAGTCAAACTTATTAAAAGATGAGAATGCCCGTGGTAAGGCTCGAACCTGAGGCTTAGTGCTTTCAAAGCATATAATCTACCTGTGAGCCACATGCCAATGTTATGAAATTTAGCAAATTCTTCTGAGGTGTGCTACCTAACAATTATATATAAAAAATATTTTTCATTGAAATATATCTATAGGTTAATTAAATTGTGCAAACTACTACCTTTACCAGTCCACTATTATTTTTAATTGGGGGCTCTCAATATCCATTGAGTTTTGATGAGGTGGGTCTTTAATGTCCAATGAATTTTAAAGAAAATGAAAATTTTGTCAAAATTTCATTAAATGTGTTCCAAAGAGTATTTCAATAAAATATTTATATTTAATATTTATATTATTAATATTTTTCATGTTGATTTGCTTTGCTTGTGGTCATTTCCAAAATAGGGTGTTGCACAAAGTCTGACGTCACATTTAATACACATATATTGTGACTGTTTTTTTCTTGTTTAGTACAGACTACACATCTTCTGAAAGAATTTTTTTTTCAATTTGGTTTCTGGTACACAGCGCTGAAATTTAGGATCAGTCAATGTCAATGGGTTGTTTTTCCTAAGACATTTTGATTTTTCAGTATAAGACACAACGTACCTTTAAATATTTGTAAAATTATCTTTAATGGATACTTTAATCTACTAAATGTTTCTTAACATATAATTTGTGCATTTAATTCTGCATGATTTAGTAAATGGCAAGGCGCTATCTTCTACCATTTTTCCACATGTGTACATTCTGCTTCATATAATGTCGATTGAACAGTTGATCGTTTTTATCAGCACTTATACCATTTGAATAACTTTTTTTTCTGTATCATTTAAACAAGAATCCATTGAAGACCAATGTTTATTTCTTGAATGATGTTTTAGTTTGTTTTCAGCTGTAACCTGCTCAGCAGGTTTTAGCTGAGGTTAGTTTGGTCAGCTATGTATGTACAAAGCTCATCAATAAAATATTTAAAAAAGGACATCAAATCCTTAAAAAAGTTTTAGTTGGTTTATAGCCAGATATTCCAGTAAACATAAGACTGGCTTTATTGACTGGTGTGTCAATACTTTGTGTTTGGATAAATCTTAGAGTTTCTATGTCTTCTATATCCTTTGTACCAGATTGTGACTAAACTATATCTTCTTTTGTTTATATTATGTTGAGTTGTTAAATAACAAGAGAAATATGTAAGTGACTAGCCCCTGCATAATATAAGGGTTTTATAAATATTATTTTTTTCAGTATTTCTCACAGCAAACACATTCAAAGATTAGCTTCGCTTCAACACCAAATAACACAAAGAGACAATCGCAACAAAATTCTGCATGAGCAAATCGAGAAACTCGTACGTGTGTTTTTAATTTTACTTGATTATTGATATTATCAATCATTTTATTGGTCTGGCTCGAAACAGATCCAGTTTAAAAATACGTTTCAGTTTGAACTTAAAAATGAATAATCTTTAATTTGATGAAATTTAGCTTCTTCCTTTCTCCTTAGATCTAATTCTGTAACTTGAAAAAAGTGCGAATATGTGATTTTTCTTCTTTATGTACAGTTTTTAGTTGTAATAAAGTCTTGGTATGTTAAAAATGTTACTGTAGATTTTATTTTAGAATAATAGAATTCACTCATTTTCATCCGCTTGTCATCTCTGCTTCCCGTTTTTTTTCAAAACTGCTCATTATTTTTATCTAAAATCTTGTTTGAAGATTTGTTCCAAGATTTGTTCGAAGTTATAGATTCATAGAATGCAGTGATTGACAGTTTAGCTGTTTTGAAAAAGTTCTTGTTTATTGGTATTGTGTCCAAATTTGTTCAAATATGGTCATTTTGGACCAAAAACAACATATTTGTAATTTTCTCAAAACCTTTACATTATATTTTTTTTTAAACATTGTCTGAAATTTAAGGTTCATGCATAACTGTTCACTTATATTTGGCTTCTAAACAGATCAAATTTAGATTGTTTGGTAGTTATCATACTACACACTTGTCAATACTTGTGGGCAAACCAAGGAACATCACTCCCAGGCAAACCATGGAACATTTAGTATGTCAAATGAAATATTTTGTTTGATTAATAATAGAATAAGACCATGTTTGTCTTTTTTCTAGGAGTTTTGTTTAAGATTAAATTAGAAAGGAAAATGGTGAGCATTTTTTATTTAATTAAAGAAAATTCGGTGGTACATTAGTCACAGATATTTGCCTTTTTGTTTGAATTTATCTTTTGATCTTTTTTACAACAATATATAAAATAATATTTATTTTTTGCAAGAACTTTTGTTATAATTTTGCTTATGTGTTAAAGAATCATATTTATTTGCTGTGTTCTGTTGTTTACATTCACTGGGTCAAAAAAAGGGCCATTTTCAATTCTTTTTAAGCTTTTTTTATTTTTTTTGTGAAAGAGAAAAGTTGAGAAATATTAGTTTTTTATTGTGAAAGTAGTTTCTGAGAGTATTTACTAAATTTTGTTATTCTGTAGAAGTCAGGGGACTGCCAGAAATCGACTATCCAACTTGCAGAACTAACAGCTTCATTGGCTCAGTCAGAAAATCAAATAGCTGGGTTGGAAAACGATTTGAAGCAAAGTCACAATGAAATATCACAACTAAATTCAATCATTGCTAATTTAAGAAAGGAAGGCAATACGAAAGATATGTTACTCCAGAAAGCGAAAAGTAATTCCGAGAAATCAAGAGTTTTAGTGAGGAATAGAGACATCGAAATAGCTGCACTTAAAATCAAAGTAAGTAATAAATGGTTATTGAATAATTCTACTGAATGTTGAACAAATCACATAACAGTGAAATATTTTTGAAAGGGTAATTTCAGTCTTTGAGTAAGTAACTATAATTTTTGGAGCATATTTTTGAATGATGATTTATTTACTAGTTATGCTCTGTAGATCTTAAATTTTGATTGACAATATTCTCCGAGGAAAAATTTTAAAATGGTTTATATAGAGAAACATCTACTAAGGGAATTAATTTTAGCATAAGTGTTCTTTGAAAGATAATAAATCATTAATTCATACTTCTGGCAAATCTGCGTAACTAAAATTATACAGTTTTTATTCACTGTATCAGTCCGAACGATTTTAACTAATTAAGTAAATTTTCATGCTTTTTAGGTTGCAGATCAGTCTAGTATTACTAACCTGGAAGCAGATTTAAAACAGAGAGATGAAGAAATATCGATACTGAAACATGTAGGTTGTTGTTATGCTCTTATATTTTTTTGTTAAAGCAACTGAATTAAACCTATGTGATTATTAGCTTTTTGTTATGTTTAAAATCACTGCAACAAGATCTTGTAACATTTTTTATTAGATATTTGGTTTAGAATATAAGTGCAATAATATTAATAATTCAGACCCTAAATCAATGCCAAGTTGGAAGATACATGAAAAGACAGTACTACTTGCAAAGTGCGAGGGTTTGAGCTCAGTAAAGAATTATACACAATTACATGTTTGGTGACATTGACCCATATCTTTTCTGCAGTTTTGGTACAATATCTAAAGGAATATGCTCTCAAAAACAACATTTGCTAGATAAAAGAATGAAAGCATTAGATCTAAGCAAAGACGAAATATATAAATTTTTGAGTGTTGGGAAATAATGTTATGTTTCTGAAAATAACTAGCTAACCAGGAAGAATTAACAAGCTGGTATACTTACTTAGGTCGGCACCAGCCCGGATGGCATAAATTCTCTCTTTCTAGCTAGTTCTGTCAAGCATTGCTGTTTTCAGCTCAGATGTTGTAACACAGCCATTATCCTCATGTAGGGTATCACTTAATTTTGTGCTGCGTTAAGATTGTAAGAAAAGTGTTACTTAGGAAAATGGCTTTAGTGAGACAGGCAAGTAGTAAGAGATTCAAATTTGTGGAGGAAAAAAAATTCTTTTTAATGTATACAGATAAATTAAATTAAAAATTGCCAAAGTATTTGGGTGAAAGTTGTTTGGAAAAAAGATATTGAAAAAATCACTGCTCAGTAATAAAAAGAAATTGAAGAAGGGTTGAAATAAATCGATATAGAGGAAAGAGGAGAGTATTGTTTGAATGTAGTGGAAGTTGAAAGAACATGGAGAGAAGTTTGTAAATATATGTTAAGAATATTGAAAAAGTGACATACAAACAAAATGATAGATCAGTACAACTGGAAGGTAATTCTGATTCAGATGTGGAGAAATGAAGACATATTTCAAATGTGTGGTTGAATAGAAATTTAGACCCTCAAAATATTTGACATTCAGGAATAGTTACAGATATTTACACACTGCTGAAATGAAATATTGGGAAGATATAAAAAAGAGAAAACGTTGATGGGATGTGTAGATTGTGTGAAAGTATAGGAACACTGTAATTCATTTAGCAAGCGGATGTATGGCATTATTAGAGGTAGAATATGTGTGCAGACACATCAAGGATTTCATAGTATTTGCAGTAGAATGAACAAAAATTAATGGTTTGTTAGCAGTGTATGCAGCATGTTACAAAACAGAATGAGAAGAAGGACTGTAATAGAAGTAACTGTGGCGAAGGTACATTGAGAGTTTGAATTTAAGATGTGAAAAACAGGCAAAGTGAGAAATTTTTTGATGAGAAAAAAACAATAAGATTAGGTAAAAGACTGCACTTATTAAAACAATTCTTCAAAAGATAATCTAAGGCCTCATTCAAACTGAAGACTGAAGATTGCACTAGTTTTAATAATTTTGGTAAATTTGATGCTGGACGAAAAGTTTTAGCTTTTATAGTTTTATGGCTTCTTGGTATAAATTTTCTAATAAAGAATGACCCTAATATCTTTTTTTTTTCCTGTTAGTATTGGAAGCATTAGTGAAAATTCTTACTTATTCTGACTTACCATTTAGTAATAGTTGCTGTCAATCTTTTGAATTGCTTTTTTCAGAGCAGCTTTTTTTCCAACAAATTTAAAATTTTCTTTTGCTTCACCAATGTACATAGCTTTTTACATCTACAATACCTTTATGTATGAAATTGGAACTGTGTGCAATTTTTAATCTTTGAGTAGATTACAATTTTCTGGTTTTCCAGAAGTATTTAAACTTTTATATTTCATTTCAGAAAGAAAGCACAGATGATTTGCCTGTATAATTATAATTATAAATTTATAATTATAAATTATAATATTGAAAGGTTTTAAAAGGTTATAGAAATACCATACAACATCTGTTAAGTTTCCCATTCCTAGAATGGCCGCACTTATACAGCTTTAAAAAGAATTAAAGGACACCAGTTATTGAGAGAGAATTTCACAGTCAATCTCAAAACTGCTGGAAATATGAAAATACTAGATTATTAAAATAATATAAATAATATATAAATAAGTAGGAAGAGGTATTTAAGTTAAGTTAATATGTTTTATAATGATGTACCCGTTGTTTCTTATTTCTTTTGGATGCAATTTAATGTATGTATATTAAACTAAGGACTTGAGTGTAATAAACTTTCAAAGTGAAAAAAAAATGGTAGGTGAGGATCTGCGTTCGGACCCTCACAGTGTATGTCTTTAAAACACAACTTTTTATGGTCCTATCGTTTTTATGGAATGTATTTGCACCTGAATCCCTGGCTAGAAGTAACATTCCTCAATGTAAGTTTTGCTTTCACGAACTGATGTTTCATTAATAGGGACATTCTCATTTTGTGTTGAAGTTAAATGTGTTTGTGTTGAATATGTAAATTAGCCTATATTTTTAAAATTAGTACTTGGTTTTTATGTAGGGGGTTTTGCTGCAATAGATTTCTTTGAGTATAGTGAAAAGTAGGATAGAAGATTTTTGAGAATCTTCATTGGTTTATGGTGCATTTATTTATCATAGTTTATTTCGATTCTTTTAGTCAAAATTTTTATAATTGTTCTTAATTTATTTTTGAAATTATAGATTGTTATCTTTTTTGTTATATAAAAGGATTTTTTTTATTTTAATATTTATTTTAACCATTTAAATGAATCTCTAATATATTTTTCTTTAGAAATTTTTGGATTAGTATATTTTATCAAAAACTTAGTTCAAAGTAATCTGGTATGTTTTTTGCACAATTTTGGAAACTGATATAGTTCAAAAAACAAAATTTATTTAAAGCTCAATGTTTTAAAACCTCGGTTTTTGCTATTAAACCATAAAAAAAGTTCAATCTTCAGGCTTAAATGGAGGGAATTGCTTAAAATTATTTTCATAAAATGAGAAATTTTAATATTCACAATCATGTCTCAAATCAATATAAACCATTAATATTGTTTTTTGTTTTCATTAATTTTGTTATATCGATTTACAAGAATCAGCTGTAAGTCCAGAAAATACTTTTGCATATGAATTTGTTAAAGAGACTGTTTATTATAAAAATACACGTATCACATAAATTGTTCCAGCTATGGAAAATAAAGATACTAACATGTATCTTAAATAAATCACAGAAATTTCATCTCGTCTAAAAAAGAGGTTTTGAGTTTGATTTGAGAAAAGTTTTCTTAGGTATGTCAAAACAATAAATGCATATTCTGTGGAGCCTTTTCAGTTTGAAAAAGAAAGAATAGATCATTTAATTTTTCAGCGGCATCTACAGATCTCCTCCAATAACAGCCTGAGTATTGTTAATTATTACGATTATGTGCTATGAAATTTTCTAACTTTCTATTTCCCCTTCTTTTACAGCCCTTCCATTTAGGCAAGTAGTATTGGGTAGTGAGTTTGAAATTAAATGTTTTTTAATATTATCTTTTTAGTAGGTTTTTTTTACCAACAAATTTTTAGCAGCATTGATTGTTGGAACAAAACCCAACGTAAGTTTGCCCTTGACAGGTCAATTTTTATAATGTATTTCATTTTTGATTTCAGCCTATTGCTACAACCTCAATAAAAATAGTCATAACTTTAAACTTTTTTTCTAATAATTAATAATTAATTTAATTTCAACAAAAAACTCATGGTTAATAAAGGAATATATTGAAAATAGGAAGAAAAAAAAACACTCCATAGAAAGTCACAATGCCATATTCACATGTGCATTAGTATAGAGAAAATTTTGAAATTTTGAAATGGCTTTTCACCATGTTTGGTAATATGACAAGACAAAAAGTAATTGTAACAATACCCGGGATTATCGGGTAAGTTATATTAAATAAGCTTAAGAGAGTTAAAATAAATATAATTAATAAATAACTAATAATAAATACTTAATAAATAAATAATTGCTTCAATATAATACCTTATTAAAATATTTAAAAATCTGCAATGCATTATCCAAAATGATTTTGATTAAACTTGCCTTACTTAAAAGTCATGCAATTCATTATATACTAGCCTTATTTTGGGTATTATCAAGGTAAGCAAAAATAAACAAGCTGAGACAGAAAAAAAATATGTCTTTCAGGTCTACATGTATGGAATGGTGGATTGTTGTTTTATTTTTTTCAGCTTATATACCAATATTACAGCGATCGATCCCTGAAACATATAAAATACCTTCATGTTATGCGCATATATAAGTACTGAAATGTCTTTACATTTTCACTGGTCACACTTATCATGAGTTTAGAGTTAGATCTAATAAAAATTTCACCTACCATATAATTATGGATAAGGGATACTTTATAATTTTGAAGAAAATGAAATGATAAAATCGAATTATTAATTTAAAATTAAAATGACAGGCATTTCTTAAAAACCTCTTTAGCAGGAAGTATCTTTCCTCCGGCAAATAATCAAGCTCTCCCATGAAGTAAGTTAACTCGCACAAACATTAATTAGTCTTTTACATGGAGTAATCAGACCCTCCTAAGAATAATTTACAAATCCCCAAAAAGTAAATTCTTTGCTATCTCCAAATAGGTTTTGGGTTTAATAATTAAAAATAAAATTTACATTAGTTGGTTTTAATAGATTTTTTATTGTTTTTTATTTACTGGTTAAAAGTTCCTAAAAGTTATCAAACCGTTTTTTAGTTGTACTTTCATTTTTGAATGAAAAATTTTACGAAATGTTAAATAAATTATTTTATTTCTATTTATAGAAACTAGCCAACTCTTCATATAGAAACAAAGAAAATGAAATGTCGCTCAAACATTATCAACAAAACCTTTCAGATTCCAAGGACATGTCGAGTCACCTAGAGATGGTAACAAGTTGATTTTGAAAGAATTTATTTTACAGATGTCCTAAAATCTATCATTTCTATCTTTCTTGCAAAAATTAAACGTGAAATTTACTGTGAAAATTTCCAATTGCAACTAATAAAATTTTACATTCTTTACATAACGATGGTCTAGCTGAGATAGAGAAAACCCGGACTTTGTAGGCTGAAATTTTATGTTAAGTAATACTAATATTTTGACTAAAAGGTGTAAAAAATGGTGCTAAAAGCAAAAATATGAGCACGTTTTTCTTGCTTTTAACAGACTCCTCCTACTGTAGTGAATCATTTTATACTAGCAATTGAAATTTCTTACAATTTCAAAAGTGAATATAGAAATAATTAATTGGTTTAGTGAACATGATCTTAAAAGAATTTTTCAGTCAGGCTATAACTTAACTGTAAATGTAGGATCCTTTTTATGAACCAAAACAGTTTGTTTAAATTTTGGTAGCAAAATCAAGATTGATAGCAAAACTTCAAATTGCGCCTGATTTTGCCTTAAATTTGAAAAAATACGTTTTTAACTCATCCATTTTCTTTTGAAAAGGAAAAAAATAATTTTTCTTCAGTTTGATTTTAGTGACATTTGATTACTTGATAGATAAAATTTCAGAGTCCAGAGAATCTTGTTTGTTATTTTGATAGATTTTGCTAAACGTTCTCCAGCTATATAACTTTATAAGCATATTTTGTTTTTTGTTAGAAAGGTACGTTACTAAGTGACGATTTAAGACAACTGCAATCAGAATATGCCAAGCTGGAACGAATATGTGACAGGAAGAAATATGAATATGATAATCTCGAAAATAAGGTAAAAAATTTTTTCCCCTGTATGTTTTATATTTCTTCTTGAATGAATTTGCGCGCAATTTTTCCTGGTCATGAAAGCTCAAAACAAAAATTGCTTGATATTGGAGTGTTATTGTTATTACTCACATACATGGATAGAGTGTAATTTTTTAAACTAAAAAGTATATGCACATCGTTTTTGCTGGTACCATTTCTTAACTGTAGGTTAAATATAAGAACACTGGTATTAATAAAAGTTATATAGCCTTATATAATTAATTAATTAATATATGCTTAACTAATTAATGGATTTTTCCTTCAATTTTTACTTGACTTATGAGCGCTGTCTACAAGTGTGGACAAATTAGGAGAGTCATATTTTTAAGACTAAAATAACTGGATTAATATAACAATAAAACTTTATATTATTACAGAATTATGCAAAAAATTTTTTTCCATTTAATAAGAAAAAATTCAGTTTTGAATTCTATGGATAACTAATTACTAGAAAATTCTAAAAAAAGATTTATTGATTTAATTTTATTCATCGATTTAATATATTGGCCTAAATATCAGCCTTACCTTTTTAAAAATTGGGCCTCTTAACCTGCTCTATACTACAGAGTTTTTATCCCTTTATTTTGGCTTTCTTTTTTCTTCTGATGAGCCTTAAATTTAAAGGGAGAAAGCGAGGATTGATAAATTATTACACGAAAAGGGCTAGCAGTTAATTTCCTGAAAGTAAGATAACATCCGATAGATTCTCTCCCGCTTAAACAACTCTCAACATTTAAAGTAACAAGGCACCTATATCTTATTTTTAGTACAATAAGCTACTTGAGAACATTTCAAAGATGATTTCAGTGGATGGCCAAACTTTTCGTACCACTAATAATGAAGATGATATTTATAAGTTAATTCGTGATCTAAGACACGAACATGACCAAACGATAGTAAGATATGAAGAATTGCTGCAAGATAAAGTGAGTTAAATTTTTAAAAAATTTGCGACCTCAAGCAAATAAAAGGACACATGTTAGCTCATGTTATAAACTTACATCCTTTTCTACCTCACCCAATATAAATTTTTACACCCCATATGTTCCCATGTTCTATCCTTAGAAACTGTAAATTTTGACCAGTATTTTTGTTGAAATCTTTAACAGTAAGTACATTGGCCGTATAGATGATGAAGCTCACTTATAAATCGCTCCTTTATAAATAAAATTCTATTTTCAAATAATCATATGCTTGCATTAAAACTTGAAATAATGTTTTAAAATAAACGTGTTACTGAAATTTAAGTTTGCTGGCATGCTTTATCAATGTAAATTTGATTTTCATGGTTATTTCTGTATATAAAGTTAGATTTGGTAGAATGATTTGAAATAATAAATGGCTCACATGCAAACTTATATGCTGAAGTGGAATCTAAATTTTACATCCGTAAATAGTTGCAATGCAATCAATTATAAAACTAATAATTTTGAGATTTTTCTTTGCAAAAAAAAAAGCAAAATTAAATTACTTGTACAAATTCATAAAATTTCAAGCATGACAAAAATTATGTTTTCATCAGAATTCACTGGAAGACTACTTTGCTGATGAAAATCTTAAAAGTCTCAAAACCTATCTGTTTAAAATGGAAAAGAGGCTAATGGAACATGGCAGAACATGTAAAAACTTAATGGAGGAACGTGATTGCCTGCAGGATGTTGTATTTCCAGATCCTTTGAAATGGATAAAAGTGAGTTGCATTTTTTTTATCGCTTGGTTGGTTTATTTTTCTTGTAATGAAAGGCCATAGTTCTATATGTAAAAATCTTGTTCTTTAAGGAATTATATGTTTAATTATTGTAGTCTTTATTCAGTTCCACAACAAAGTTCATTTACAAGTATATTCCCACAATCCAGTTCATCCACAGACATATCTCAACAATTATCACAGCATGTTATTTTTCTTTGGCCCTTTTTTTAATCAGCATTTTTCTTATGTTAATATTAATTCCTTCTAAATATGGTATAAGTTTTACCATTGACCTTTGTCACCATGGCTTAGATGTTGAAGGCAATTTCTTTTTTATATTTAAGACTCCTGGCTGCTGTATCCTTGTATCAAAAATTCCATCCATCAATCAGTCTTTCTAATTCTTTGATTACTTTATTTTTGTTTATTCATTTGATTACCCGATAAAAGCTTACTGTTAACCTATCTAGGACCTGAAAATGACAAGAATTTGTAAAATGTTTTATTATAAAATGAAGTCATATTTATAATTGAACTAGCGTTTTTCAGTACCATTTAAAACCTGTTCATTTTACATAAAATAGGCTTAAAAAATGTAATTCCTGGTTCCTATGTTCAAAACCGCCTCCAAATGAAATATTTATATTTTACTCAAACAAGCTATGGGAAGATTTAAGTATGCTGAATTTTTATTTTTGGGAGAGGGCTACTTCTGGTTATGATGACATATGTTTTATCTTAGGATTTCCTGACTTCTCTTTTAACACAAGAATATCTATGGGAACACGAAATAGAAAAGGCTTTAAAATCAATCAATGATAGTGATGATGCTTCTGATTTTGTTCCGTCTTCACAAATTCTTGATTTAAAAGTCAAAATGGCAGATAATCTGAACAAAATTTATTCACTGGAAGAAAAGTAGGTTTTTTCTAGGTTGTAAGATTCTTTTGTGTTGGTATAATAGTTAGACTAAAATTGGTATGGCAGTGATATAAAAATGAATTTTTGCTTCTGAGCAAATTTTTGGTGTTTGAAATTTGCGCTATTCATTTTAAATTCTTTTTGTTATATGTACATCTTTTTAAAATTGTTATATAATTTTAAAATTTAGAAAAATAATGAAGTTTTTTTTTTCTAAAAATTTCACTCATTTTTAACCACATGAAAATTTCTAAGAAATTTGTAAAGCAATGATGAATCATATTTGATTGAAAAACTTAGCTATCAAATTAATTAAAAACACAGATCACGACATTAATAAAGTTCAAAGTAATTTGCCTAAAATTCTAAATAACAGAACTAAAAAATCCTTTTTCAGAATTTTAAGCCATTGTTTTTTAATAGATTAAATGCAATTTTAATGGTATTTGAGAGTTGTGCATCCAATCTTACTCTATTAAAAACTAAAAAATATTTAGAATTACATAGACGTTTATTTTATTTTTCATTAACCTTAAAAGAGATAAGATGACAGATGACAAAATGGCTAGAAAAATTTCAAAGATGACTCATAAAGATTTGGCTAAACATTATCTTATTGCCTTATTATTCATAATGAGGTTTGTGCGACTGGTAAATCAAACTATCAACCTATTCTAGATTTCAAAAATTTTCTAATAAAAATATTTTCTTTTAATATTTTTTCAAAAGATATTCTACAAGACAAGACCTAAAATTGTCCATATTCTCACAAGTCAAATTTCTTATATAATTTTTATTTTAATAATGCGCCTTGTGAATGACTTTGAGAAAGTAATACTTAAACTTTTAAAAATAAGACTCATTAGCGTAATGAATGAAAATTTTATTTCGTTTCTTAGCAACTACGAGGTTTACTTAAATTAAGCTTAATCATTAATTCTTTTAATCGACAATTTGTTATTTCTACAAAATTTGTGTTCCGATGTATACGTTACATCACTGTTGGTCAACTCATTCATTCTCTCCACAGATTAAAAAAAAAAAAACTAACTCATTAAAAAATAAATATTTTAAATTTAATTTTCTTCTGTTTATAAATAAAAATTAATTAATTTTCTTGCCATGATTTCATGAAATATGTTTTGTAAGGTAAGTTTAAAGAATTTCTAGTAAATTCACAATCAGTTCTTTATTTATAGTACTTATATGTATTTTAAGAATTGCTTTTTTAATTGATCATTTGATAGGTTTTGAATATCACCAAATATATGACTTTATGATTTGCAGCAGACATTGAAATCTAGTGTTAAATCTACCTCAATTGTAAATTTTGTTCCTAGTTTCTAACATTGGATTTGATATCTTTTTCATTATTTATTATATTTTTATTTTTTTTTGTAATTAAATTTAATCATCTTGTATCAACACTGAAAATATATTGATAGATTATCAATTAAATAAATTGATCGTAACCTAATAATATTTAAATTATCTAAGTTACTTTTTTTTTTCTATTTAGGCATGACTATTATTCACCACGGAAATACTCCAGGTTATTTAATTTATTTAAAATAAATAATTTAA
Source organism: Euphysa ruthae (assembly GCA_035046665.1). Classification (NCBI taxonomy): domain Eukaryota; kingdom Metazoa; phylum Cnidaria; class Hydrozoa; order Anthoathecata; family Corymorphidae; genus Euphysa; species Euphysa ruthae. The sequence continues at coordinate 15,696 of JAUZNK010021435.1, read as the reverse complement.
AAATAAATTTAAAAGTTAATTTAAAATTGATTAAACATTGCAGACTTAAATTTCTTGATGATTTTTAATATAAAACTAATTAAAAAACATATAAATCATGCTGGCAGAGTAAAGCAATAATGATAGTCAGGAAAAATATGTGTCGTTATTTAAATTCCATGAATTTATGTAGTCAGAATTTATGATCAGCTGATCACCATTTCAAGATACTGCATTCAGTTTCTATTTCATTTTTGCATTTTTTGGACCTATGGTGAAGCTTTCATCCTCTTTTTTTTGTTCCTGGGATTTAGGCCTAAAATTATTTAAAATATTTCAAACTGTTCATAATTTTTTTGTTATTAAAAAATATTTTTTTCAAGTTGGTCAACTTGTAAATTCTTTCTGTCTCTTCTGCTAAATTCTTTAGCTGAAACGCTAAATTTAATCTAAAAATAATACTTTTAGATTCTTTTTGAAAAGGCCAATTGTGATTCTGATCATATTTTTTACAAATTACTTTCGGTTGTTTTTATGATTTTAGAAAACGTTAGGTCTCATAATTTTGGTATGTTCACCATTTTAAATATCTATAGGACCCAAGCCTTAGATCATGAAACTTTATGATTTGGTCCATGATTGACAGATTTTTCTCAACAGATTACGTTCACATTTTACTGAAGTTGTGCATGATATTAGGAAATATTATATTATATTATGAATATTTTTGCGTATTCATCATTTTTAATGTTATTCATCTCATGTCCCTGATCCCTGAAAGATTCTTGTCAAAAACGTATATTTGCTATTATATTTGCTTTTTCTTTGCATTCAAAAACTTGTTACTTACCCAGGGAACCATTATTTTGTGCTTGTTTGTTTGACCACTCAGAATAAGAGTCCTAAACAGGATATATGACTAATGGTCAACATCACTGAAGCTTAAATGTTTTACAGTAAACAAATAGGTTGTATAATTTAGCAAATACATTTTTGGTTAGTTATCTTTATTCAAATTTAAGCAAAGTCTGTTTATCTATCTCTTTGCAGTCCAGAAAAGCTAGTATCTAAAGCAGCAATAATTAAAATCATTTGGATGTTCAAAACTGAAACGTTATATTTAATCTTTAAAAGTTTGTTGAAATTTTTTCCTATTTTAATATACTTTAATATTAATGTTATTAATTAATCAGTTATGATTATTTTTATTAATTTAATATTATTTTATATTTTTTTAAATCGAATACTGCGTTGGTGTTTTTAATAAAGTCTGTTGCTGTCTCTAGATCAATTAATATCTTCATCTTAAAAACTATTTAGCTTTAAGTTAACTTCTAAATTTACTTTTTTATTTGTTTTAATATATGATAGTAGTTGGATGAAATTTTAACAACAAAAAGAATTTATCAATAAACTTAAGATGAATCACTCTCTCTTATAGTTTGTATTTTAAAATTTAGAATAAAGGAATCAGAGCTACGCCACTCTAAATTGTTTGATGATGTAAAATCTAACTTAAAAAGCAAATATAAAGTGAAGCTAGAAAAGGCTTTAAAAGAACTTAAAAGAGAGGAAGAAGAGCGTTTTGCTGCTGAAAAACGAAGGTGGAGAGATAAAGAAGCAGAAAGATTTGCAGAAGCTTTTGAAGCCCAGAAAAATTCTTTTGAAAAACGGAATGAAGATATGTCATTGTTAACACAGGTTGATAATATTATAATTTGAGTTATTAGAATTCTAGGTAGGGTATTAATCTGTTTTTATACTTGTTACTGCATCATTGATAATAAAATTTTCACAGTAAAATGCTAATGTAAAATTGAAATGCGTATTGTGGTATCTGTTTCGCTTTAAAATTCAATTAGATTTAAATAAGTGTTTATTTTTAGAAAATTCATCATCTAAAAGACGAACATATGACAGCAAGAGAAGAATTTCTCAGTCTACGGAATGATTTAAGACAATCTAAAAAAAATGAGGTTAGTGCTTAACACAACAAATTGCTAGTCAGAATAAAATTCATAAAATTATTCAAAGTTAATTTTTTTTTTAATTTTCTTATTTTGCTTTTGAAGCATTTGTATTTCGGATTTTGGTTTAAGAAACTTTTTATTGGGAAGCTTTTGTGTTAGGGAACGTTTTTTGTTTGGTTTTGGTTTAAGGGGCTTTTTGTTGGAAAGCTTTTGTGTTAGGGGAGTTTTTTTTTGTTGGGTTTTGGTTTAAGAAGCTTTTTATTGGGAAGCTTTTGTGTTAGGGAACGTTTTTTGTTTGGTTTTGGTTTAAGGGGCTTTTTGTTGGAAAGCT
>JAUZNK010021435.1:0-13316 GCA_035046665.1 Euphysa ruthae | reverse complement strand
TTTGCGTTAGGGGAGTTTTTTTGTTGGGTTTTGTCTTAAGGGGTTTTTTATTAGGAAGCTTTTGTTAAAGCTTTTTGTTAAAGGTTTTTATCAAGAGCAAAAGCTCATGTAATGTTGTTTGGCTCTATGTCATAAATTTTAACTCATATATAAAAATATTACATTTTCTGTTAATTTATAAAAATACCATCAGTTTATGATTTTAAAATTTTACGTAATTTTTTTAAGAGAAAAAAAAAAGGCAATTTATGAGTTCCAATTTATAGTTATGACCTCATATAATTTTCTTGAGCTCACCGATCCAAATTAATTTTGTTTTTTTCTGCAATTAATAGAACATCTAATTATTAGATTATTTATATTTTAAGTCTTCTATGAAGAGAAAGATGAAAGAAATGGAGACTTTATTAGAAGAAAAGGATGAAGCTATAAGTGAACATATTAAAAATTTCAAGGTAATTCTTTTAAATTAGTTTTATAACCCATAGATTTTGAAAAAATTACATTTTCTGGCATAGGACTCTTTAGTTTTAAATTCTCTTTGGAAAGGCTATTACATAATTAAATATATACTTCTTGATCAAAATTTATGCCAATGGCATTCTTAAAATGAAAATAGGACAGTCTAAGAGATAAACATTTTAAAGATATGTTTAGATAGCTTATTGATTTATATTTTAGGTCGACAACACGGAGCAAATCTTACGAATGCAATCATTGGAAGAAAAATATCATGATGCTAAAAGGGATAAAAATGATTTAGAAATGGAAGTAAATGATTTGAAGAATTCTTTAAGAGGTGCAAAACTTCACAACTTCTTTTTTTTTTTTTCATATAATTTTTGCTTTAAGAATTCTCATTTATACTTTCCAAAAATAAATGTAGTGTTACTTCCTCATTACAATTTTAACAAAAGTTTTTGTAACGATTTTGGAAGTTATATTAAATTAAAGTGTGTGTTTGAAAGGTTGTTATCTAAATTCATGATATAGGCTATGAACACTTACATGTACTAACAACTAAAGAATGCAAATTTTTGTAAAATGATTGGGATGGTGATTGTTCAGATTGTTTCCATTGCACCTCAAAAGCATGTTTATTGTCATAATTTATATATTTACTAATATTTTTAAGTTTATTAAATTTCTCCTTATTTAAAGATAGATTTATCAACCTTGTATAATTTTAACTACTCTATGAAAACAATATAATCTGTTCTTTTGTAAGTTATCATCGTGTATATCTTATACATCGTCATAATAATTGTTAATCAAAACAGGTAAAAATCAGTTTTTGATATATTTTGCCATTTCTCGCTGTTTTTTATGTATTGTAGCTCCTCTTTATGCTTCTGTCTAGTAGATTCCCTGAATAGGAAACAAATTGCTTTCACAAAGTCAGAGTTTTTCACAATTGAATCAATAAAACTTTGCAGTAATTTATCTGAATGTTCATTGACAATATTAAATACTATAATTACTCAGAAATAAACTTGAAGGAATAAATCCAAATCTAACAGTGCACTCAAATAAACATCCTTTTTGCAAAGGGTTGTGAAACAGATCCAAACAACTATGTGCTAATTTCATTATTACTTAATGATTGATTGATTGAAAAAGTTTTACACAACAAGACCAATACCTTCTTTTTAGAAAACAAAGTCTTGTTTAAATTTAAAGTAGTCATTCTATGTTGCACTGTTTTTCCTTTTTGAATGATTTTATACAAATGGTTTGGTTCTTGATTACTAACTGGTATGATTGTCATAAACTTATGAAAAAACCACAATATACTTTCAGAGAAAAGTTTGAAAAGGTTCTCAGGCTACAAAATATCCTGTTTAAAGTCATATTTTTCAGTTTGAAATTAAAAATGCGAAATTTCACAGCAATCTATTTTAGTGTAGCTGCTATTTCTTTTATATGTAAGTAGCATGCTTGGTTTTATTTCATGTGATTTTTATCTATATGCTGAAGACTCTTACCTTCTGTTCCTCCAACATAATGATATTTGAAAAATATAGCATAGATTAAATCTATACCTTACAAATCTTTGTGATTGATTAATTGTCTATAAACTGAGTATTTCCCTGAATATATAGCTAAATCTTTTCGTAAGTAAATGTTAAGTTAAAAAGTGGGACTTTCAGATATTATCTATCAAGGCATTAAAGTTAAAAAATTCTTCAAAGCTAAATTTTTGATCCGACTGTTTGTGAAAAATCTATGACTCTCAATGTCATCAATAAAGTGAATTCCAAACTTAATTTTTCATATAGGATAAAAAGCTCTTTACCACTCAACTTCAAAGTTTTATGTAATACAGTATTAAAAAAAGGGGTTTGAGCTATGTGATCTAAAACTCTAATTCAATCTCATTTATGCTTGCTCTATGATATATAAATATAAATAAAGACTTAAAAACCCAACTTCAATCAATCATAAAAAAAATGCATTAGATTCAGCTTAAAAATGCATACTACATACATAGGACCAATTGAATTAAACTGATGATTTGAACATTGCATTATGACCATCTAACATTATTATTCTAGCAAAAGATAAGTTTTTAGTTAAAAGCATTACGTTAGATTAATTTAACCAATTTAAAACGTTAATTCAATGTAACATTTGTTAGGTAATTATTTTTTATGAATTAAATTACACAAGTGCAATTTATTTTTTTTTTACTTTTTCTCTTTGCAATGGAACATTTTTCTTTTGTGGGACCACAATGTAAGTAAAGCTTTGTGGGACCACAATGTAAATAAAGCTTTGTGGGACCACAGTGTAAATAAAGCTTTGTGGGACCACAATGTAAATGAAGCATTTTTTCTTATTTTTAAATAATATTTTCTGATGAAGAAATAAAACTAGCTTACTCTTTTTTCAGATAAGAAATATAAGAAGAAAAAAGAAAAGGAAGAATACAAAAATCAGTGCGATGAATACATAAAAGAGATTAAAAATTTATCAGATGAAAACTGCCATCTAAGGTATAATAAGTTTAAACATTTTCATTTAGTGGTGTAAATATCCTGTCATTCAGGTAAAAAGTTGATATTAGTTTTGATTGACAAAAGCAGCTTATGTATATCCCAAGTCCTTTCCAAAACCTCTAGTACTTAATCTATACAGATTTGATTTTTTAAAAAGATTATCAGAGTAATTTAAATTATTAGATTGGCAGTTTTCAGCATAGTCAGTATTGTGGGTTAAAAAGATAACAAATCAAAATTTTTTTTTTGTATTTTGGCCAACATTTGGGTTAAAAATGAATTTTTTTGATTTTTTTGAAATTTTTTAATCCAATCTGTTAAAATCTTTTATGATGAAAATACTCTTTCTAAATGTTTTGGTATTTTGAAAATTTTAAATTTAGTCCAAAAACCCTGTCAAATTTGGTCCAAAAACTATACTGAGAATTTTTACTTGATAAATTAAGTGTCGAAAATTATTTCCAATTAATTTAGTATGCCAGGCATTTTAGAAATTGTGCCAGACTCAGACTCTAAAATAGATGAAATTTTGTCAAATTTTTTTTGATATTAAGAAATATCATTTCTAATAATTTTGTTGTATTGATCATTTTGAAAAAAAAACAATTTCTTACCAAAGCCTTTATCCCAAGATAAAAAAAAACTTCTGCTGCCAAATCTGGAACCAGGATTGATAGATGGTATAGGTGATATAGACTATACAAACTCTGAAATACCTTATATTCAAATGGTTGAAAAAATTGTGCCAAATATTAACAACAACTTTTTTTTTTCTAAGAAAATAACGGTGCACAATTTTTGCATCCCTATTATAGAAAGTATAGCACAGTACGATAGGGCAAAGAACCTAATAAACTGTGTATAGTTTTCTCTGCTTTAAGTTGAAGAAAAAATTGTTAAAAAAACATGACTATTCCATGATAAACTTTTTCACCAGGATGGTTGGGCATGAATCATAGTTATGGCTGTAATAAATGAAAATTGTTCTTTTATTGGTATTTTTAGACAGCTGTCTAAAAAAACCAATACTGAGATGGGTAAACTTGCCTAAAAATTTAGGATTATCAATATTTGTGGTTTTTGTCAAAAAGCTCACACTTTAAATATGCCAAGACTTTGAATTAATTTATAATATTTTGTGACTGCTGGCCATTTTAAAAAGTTTTTAAGACTGGATTACTCAATTTTGCTCCAAATTCAACTTTTTGTGATATAGCTTTTGAATTTATTGGCAGGTATACCCAAAACGCCTTGACTTTTTGCTTCTATGGAGGACATTCTTTTCAAATTTTTGAGTTGTGGATTTTAGAAGTAGGCTATATCTTATATGTAATTCTGTTTGTCTTCAAAATTGCTCTTTAGGAAATTTACATAATTTTATATTATAGAAAGAGCTTATCCAGATCTGAAAAAGATTTAGGGGAACAAAAGGAAGTCACGAAGACATTAAATAAAGATCTAAATGGTGTTTCTGCAAGACTTTCTGATCTTAAAGGTAAATTTTCTATGTTTTATGTATATTTATTTTTTCTTTTCATTAGGATTGTGTTTCAAACATTAGCCCCTTATAATTACAGCCATGCATATATTTATATATTTATTTATATTAGCATATATATTTACCATATATTTATATTCTGCGTAGGTTATTATTGAAAATTCCACTTTAAAAAAAAACCGTAAATTTTCCAGTTGAATTGTGAGAAAATTCCAGAGGTAAAAGGCATGTAATCCAGCCATGCAGTAAATCTTTTGGCTCATTCTAATAAAAGTGGAGAAAATAAACATATTGTTTTTCAGGAACATGTGCCTTTTTAAAGAAAACTCAACTTTAAACTTTATAGTACACAATACTGGTAACAGTACTTAGAAAACTCATTAATACTATTATAAAACCATCAAAAACTTAATAATTGCAGTCTTGCTAGAAATTCAGATTTAAGAGTTTTAGTTATACATCATAACTATTTCACAAAAAAAATGTAAAGTCAAAAATATAATTGATTGTTTTTTTTTTTTTTTTTTTTACACAAAATTTAACTTGCACTATAGTGCAACAAAAAAACAATCAATTATATTTATATATTATTAGTGCACTAAAAGTACCTGAAATTACAGCTTGCTTATACTATGGTTAAAATGCATATACATGTATGTATGTGTGTGTGTGTGTATGTATGTATGTTTAGTATTTTTTTTTCAGTACAATATAATTACCAAAATCACATAACATATCAAATATTTATACATTTTGCTCCTGGCTAAATACTACAATATAAGCAACATAAGCATAAAGTATCATAAGACTCAAAATCAATAGGAATTATTTTTATAAGATATAAGTATTTACGCATATAATACTTAAAGTGCAGAGCAAAATTCCAAGTTGAGCTGAAACTCTGTTATGCTTGAATTGGAGGGGAAGCAGAAAATAATTTTTGACAAGAATGCCGATTGTCTTTGCATTGCGGTGCTGATTAAAAGTTGCAATAGTTCTGTGAAAATCACCTTCTGTAAAAGTTACGTGTTGTTCAGGTTAGTAAAAAGAAAAAAGAATAAATGAAAAAAAATGGAAATAAATGTGTACAAAGAAAAAACTGATTCGTCACAACGTTCAATTGTAGTTTATAATGCATTGTAAATAAGAGAAACTTTTAACATTTTTTAACATTTAAAATTTTTTTTAAAGTTCTTATAACTTTTGTATGTGTGTATGTTTGTATGTTTGTTTGTGTTTATAATAAAGGTTTCTTTACTTTTGTTTTGTTGATCACTAAGAATTATAATTTAGGAGAGCTAAGTGAAGAACAAAAAGAAAAGATAGAAAATCTTGAAGAAAATATAACAAAACAATTACAACAATTGAAAGAGAATAAATTGCAATTATTGAAGATGTCAGAACTGGTTGATAAGCAAAAGAAAAGGTTAGTTGAGCAAGACAACCATATAAAGAAGCAAACTAATATACTTGCAGTACAAGCTGATCAATTGCAAAAACAGAATAAAATTCCAGCTTTACTAGTAAGTTATTTCACTATTGTCATTCCATTGCATTTTCTTTAAAAATAGAAAAATTATGTTTCTTCTCAATCAAATATTGTTAATTTTTTTTGCTTTTTGTACCAGAAAACTAAAGGACTGTCTTCTCAAAATGCTGTTGTAGCTGAAAGATGTCTAAGAAGTCAACATGAGGAGGTTATTCGGAAACAAAATGAAACCATCATTGATCTGAAGAAAAATTTGAAGTCTCTAAAGAATCTAGATTCCCCAGGTGAGTTGACAAGTAAGTTTTGAAAATATAACTCTCCTTAAACCCATGAGAATATCATTATCCTTAAATTCTTAGAAAATGACTTTTTTTCAACCTTTGGAAATGGGATTCTTTCTTAATATATGAAAATAGCATTTCTATTCTGGGGTTTGTTAGAAAATTAGAATCAAAACTCAGAATTAGTAGAGTATCTATTGGAAATAGCACTTATAAGATCAACTGTTTATAGATTATAACTAGGTATACAGTATTAGGGTTGACCAGTAAACTTAAAGAGGGTAGATAGTCGCAGTGATGCTAATTTTGTAAAAAGTTCTGTATGTAGCATCATCTGTTAAAAATTGTATTTTCTTGGAATTTATGCTATTCCAGCTTTATTTAATAAGATCTATTAATGTAGAATCTAATAAATGATTTTTATAGACTGACTCATGCATTTTTTTTTTACACAAAATCTTCTTTATTTACTTTCTCTTCTCTTCTCTAAGCTCAACCAGAATTTTAAATATCAATGAGTTCCATTTAGTTGAAATTATTGTATGTTAGGTAGGTATTACCTTAAAATATATGTTAGAATATATTACTCTTAAAGTTATAAATTTATAAGATTTAAATTTCTAAGAAAACAAGGTATTAAAACAACATTTTTTAAAGATGTGCAGTGATGTCACCTTCCACATTGGTGGATGCGATCAGCTAAGAATTTATGGAACTTGTTTAACTTTTACTTTTGTTTCATTTTTTATTTAGTGAAAACCGATTCACTTATAAAGAAAATACGAAAAAGTGATTCAAAGCAACCGCTCATTACTGCACATTTAACTGCATATATTTGAATTTTGTATTAAATATAAATCCTTAAAAATGTATTTTATTCTACAATTACATCTGGCATATATTCCCTTTTTTTCAATGTTTTAAGCTTTCAATTGTTGATCACCGATCTTTCAAGATATTAATTAAATTTTTTTAATGTGTTATCTTGAATGTCTGGTCAACACATAGGTTTTTGTCATATAATCGTCATATAATAGTTCTACTAGTGGTTTAATGTCATTGTTAAAAACTTATTTAGCGTTGAAGCTCAAGTTTATCAACTGTGTCCCAAAATCCCCATCTCTAAACTATCTTTCCTAAATTGTTAATTTATTAAATTTGTAAATATTATTTAAGATTTTATCTTATTTTGTATGATTTGTATTATAAATCTCAAAGTTTAACTATAATTTTTATTATTTATCAAAATTTTTCAAAATTATTATACCAATTTTATGTAGTAGCTGTCCATTATTTATTACTTATTTACATTATTTATTTATTTGTGTATAACTTTCAAAGATTATTTGTTAAATATTTGTAACGGGATTCATTTTTGCTGCGAGGTTTTTATACGTCAATTCAAAATTAAATACTTCAGCTTCACAGGTGTAAACAATTTAGAATAAATTTTGCGCAAAAACCAATTAAATACATTGAATATGTTTTAAACCAATTATTTCGAAAACTTTGTTATTATATATTTTATTCATTTTGAAAAATTTATCAAATTTAAAATAGATTTGGCAAAATTCAAATAATGAATAAATCAAAAATCATTTACGAAGCAAAATTATTGTAAAGGTTTCATTCTGAAAAGTTAGACATCAACGAAGCAAATTGGCATTCAGAAAAGAAATTTATTCATTGTTAATATTAATAACTTTGATATTTGATAAAATTTTCTTTAAGGTACAATTTAACCTCACTTAATTTAACACCAATTTAAACTCAAGTCAACAATATATTTTTTTCAATAATTTGAATGAAAAAGAATAAAAAGTCTTAAAAATTCGACTGCGTTTTAAAATTTGGCACTTATTAAACCAATTTAACTTTTGGATGCACTTTTAAACTTTTTCTTAACTTAATGTGAATGTTACGTCAAACTTTTCTTGGGTTATTAGTTTATCAAATTTTTTTATCTTTTTTGTGATTATTAAAGTATTTAAATAGGTCAGTTGAAAACATATTTATGAAAACAACACTGAAACCGATAGAAGAAAATCTTCTTCTATTGTCTATCCTGAAACATGTTAAATGTTTCCGGGTAGTATTATCATCATTAATTGTATATGATCTGTTATCTTATTTTTATATAGCAAGAAAAAATATGATTGAATATATGAGGATTATTTCTATGTGACCCCTTTAACACAAGTATCAAAAATTGGCATTTCATGATAATCGTTTTTGAATTCAAAGTTTAAGCTTTCATTTCAAAGTGGTATGGAAAAGCTTATTTTTAAGATAAAAAATGATTGAGTCTATTGTGGAAAATATATTTTTAATTACTTAGTAACTGTGGAATGGGTAATGAAAATCTGATCTCTTTAATACCCCTAAGACAATGATTTTGTATGAGTTTGCAGGTTGTAACAATAGTTATTTTTGTGTGTTTTTAAAACTGAGGTTAAATATTAAATTATGTATTATTTCAAGATATTTTATTTATATAGACATTGCAAAGAGCTGCATGTGTCCTTACTTTTGTAAATCTTGCCAACTATCCCTGAAATGCTAAAAAAAAAAAAATTTTAATGAAATAATTGATAGATAGATAGCAATATCACATAATTATAATTACAAAAGTAACTAAAAATATTTACATATTGTTTATTGTTACCTGCCTTCTTTGATTTTTTTGCATTATGTTGTTCCAGAGCCTTCTTTAGCTACAGCTCTACAGAATATATCTAAATTGAAAAGTGAAAAACGAATGTTAGAATCTAAGTTGTTATCAAATGGAGTTGCTCACTCATTTGAACCGGAAATCATTCAAGAGGTAACATTTGTTACTCATATTATTAGTGTATCCCTTGCCAAATGGTCCTATGCCAGGGCAACATTTGTTAGAAATTCTTATGTAAAGAAAAAATTAGTTGTTTTGAACTATTAAAACATTTCAGATATATTTACTAGTTTTTTATGATCATGAAGTATATGAAAATTGCAATTTAAATAAATAAATAACACATACTATCTACTGGAAATTCTTGCTTGAAAGTGAATTTTTGATGTATAGAAACCATTATTCTTTAACAGGCTTTTAGCCTGTCTGCTTCATTTCAAAGTGACAAAGAAAAGTAAATTAGGAATAATGTAAGTTTATTTGTATATATTCATTCTCTTACTCTGAAGATGTTATTTAGCTAATTTTTTGTTCTAGATACATCATTTAAAAGAACTTTTAAGTAACGTCAAACATGAGTTTGAAGAAGAAAAACATGCTCATCAAGAAACTCAAGAAGTTATGCACCTGTTAGACTCTTTAGTAAGAAGTATTCGTATTATTTTGGTGCAGTGTTATGTTACTATTGTTAACAACATTAAAACAGCCAGCTCCTTCCATAAGTGGCCACGATACTGTTGTTAACAACGTTTAAACTGCCAACTCCTTCCATAAGTGACCACGAATAAGAATGCAGTATTATATTTTTTTGAAACTAAAAGATTTTGGGTTCTTTGCAGCATTTATGTAACTTTAACACATAAATGACTATTAAGCCTCTATAAATATTCCATGATTTTTTTTCATTTTAGCTCATAAGATATATACAAGCTGCTAACTCTCATCTTGATATAACTCCTGTGACTGGATGTAAGCCTGTTTCACGTGTTAGTATGAATGAGAGGAAAAAGATTTTTGATGACAGAGAAAAGGTATTTGTCAAAATTTTTTAAATGTCTGTTACAAACTTAATTTTAGATCAATGCCAATTTTTATTGCTTAATTTATTGGAGTTATCTTGATTTTCTAGTTGAGATATATTATTTTTGTTGACTTTTTTGTACCAAAAATCTTATTTCTCATATAAAACAAGGCTATATATACCTAAGATAATTTTAAAATTTTTTAATTTGTTGCCTAAAAATAAATATGAGTTTTCATTATATAGAAAAGTTTTGCAATCAATGTCGTCTTATTTTTTCTAAATTATTAAGACACTTCAAATGCATTTCAATTTTAGATGATAGACGCAATTATGAATCGAATAAAAGTACTATATTCGAGATTGGAGCGTAAAGATAAAATTTTAGAGGATTACGATGATAAGCTTAGATTATTAAGGTAAGCTGTAATATTTATAATAAGGTAATATGGCTCGATTAAGTATTATGTGTAAGGAAAGACTTGACAGATATTTTTGTTGTATTTTTAAAATTCTTTATGTATATTATTTCATTTAAGTTAAAAAATATGTTTCCAATAACAAGGTTGTGTTGGATTTGTTCAAACTGATAAAGTCATATGAATTCAGCCTTTATTAACCATCTTATAGTTATGTTTGCATTTTAATTTTTAACTTAAGGGCCAACAAATAGACTTGTTATATTTCCTTAAGGCCCCACTGGTTTGGTCCTGGTGTATTTAGAGCACCCGTTTGAGCTTATGGTAAAAAATATTATTGGTCTCTAAGTGGAATCGAACTCGCACTTTTTGGTAACAGAAACCAAAGTCTTAACTGCTCAGCCAGACAACCATATGTGCAGTAGCATTCGTAAAATAATTTTATAGATAGAATATCAGTTCACAAAGTTAAAGTTTTTACCTTTCAGCAGTTTCTTTTCAAATTTTGGTCGAAGTTGTTTTTTATTTCACTGTAAATTTGTTTGATGTTTATCTGTAAATTTAGGCTTTTCAACGATCTTTTTCACAAAGGAAAAGCAAAAAGTTTTCTCCAAATTGTTATGTTTTTTTTACCCATAAAAGCTTCTATTATTCATCCTTTTTGGAGACATTCATTTGATACTCTGTCAGTGGATATATTCCAATCTTCACTGTTCAGTGATTAATGTTATGTATTTGCTTACTTTTAAGAGAAAATAAAGAGATTCTGGGAAACAAATCAGCAGAAGTAAAAGATTTAGAGGTAATGAAAAATATTGTAAAAGATTGTATCAAAAATTGCAACTTAGATAACTGGTTCAAAATAAGATATTTTTTAGGAGGTAGACCATTTAGTGGGGCAGGAGAGGAAACATTTAAGATGGCTGAAGGTGTACTATTAAGTATATTTAAACTAAAGAATTTAAAACAGCATAAATTTCATGCCAGGTTGAAACTGATATTTTTAGATTAAAATATTAATATTCGTAATTCAAATTCTAAGAAATATGTTTAAAAAAAAAGTAAGTTGCAGGTAATTTGATGAGTACTATCCAACTATTAGACTATTATCATCTGCTAGATGTCGCCTTGGTATTATCCTAATGTAAATTTTGTTTTTTTAATTTGTTTATGGAAGATATCTTTATTTTTATAAATTTATAATGGTTTGTGAAAGCATGGCAAGCTTGTTGGCAAGCCAAAGTTAAAAAATGTTATATGGTAAGTGATGATAAAGAAAACTGCAACCGAGTTCAACAAGCAACAATTTTTTTTACGCTACCAGTGATCAATTTACAATAAAGCTCTAGCAAAATAGAAATAAATTCTCTGTCGACAGTATTGAAATTACTTTTGATTTGGTTTTGATCTATTGGAAGAATAGTTTATACAAAAAGTGAAATAAAATATATTGTTTTTAATTAAAAATATATTTCAATTTAAAATGAATTTAAATTTAGCTTACTGTTCATATAACACCCATCTTTGTTTAAAGACACGAAATTAAATATTGAAATTTTGGATGTTTATGGAATGTTAATGATTCTTTTGTTTAACGTTTAAATAAAATATCCTGTGGACAGCATTGAAATTAATTTTGATTTGGTAACTATCAACAAACATATCATATCTATTTTCTCAATTGAACTGTTCTCTACTGTTCAAATATTATTAATAAAGAATTGGGAAGGCTGGTGTACAGGTATTAAATTTTTTTTATCAATAGGTCTTTAACTCTTTCCAGACCATGAGATTTTTACCAAAAAGTAGGTCCTTTAACAAAACGTTCGGTATCTTTAGATAGGTTTGTTATCTCTTAATAATTGACCCCTTGATGAAAAGCTTATTAATTACTGATTTAGAAATTAGAATTTTCAAAAAAAAATTCAACGGAAAATCCATAATGGTGTTTTAGCTGTAGGAATTTTTCAAAAAATTCAAATAATTTATTTTTCAAAAGCATCTAATTTTTTTTCTCCTGAAGTTGACATAAATCGATTTCATACAGAATATTCCTTCAAATATAGAACAAAAAATCCAAAATTTCAATGACTCAACTTGAATAGTTCTTAAGATACTGCCAAAACAATGACAGCAGGTATCTCAGTAAGGGGACATCCATATGACTTTTGGGTTCACGTGTTGGATTTAAAGGAGGAAGTGAATTTGGGACGTCATAAGTATCATAGGATTTCTCATCATTATTGTTGTCATCATTTTGCTTTGGTTGTTAAGGCTGCTTACTTGTTTTTTTTTTCTTTTTGGGGGTGATTTTCTCATAGGCAGTGGTGGTGTTTGTGACAGTGACCCAGGCAGTGAAAATGGCGGTGAGGGTGATGATGAGGGTTACAGTGCTTGTTTTGGTGGTTGTGACCGCTTTCTATTTGACCTGGAGACATGAGAGTAGAATCAGGGGTAGGAGAAGTGAGCATTGGTAGGAGCATAGGATCAGCAGTTTTGTATTTGGTTTAAATACTAAAAGAGAAAAGAAACATACTATGATTCCTGTATGAATATCAACAAACCTAAAAACCCTTCCTGTCCTTCTAAGATGTATCTAAAGAATAGAAAATGGTGGCAGCCAAAGAAAATTGAAGAGAGCTCCTACGTTTTTTTTTTTTCATTATCAAGCAAAATTCTGTCAATTTCTTTTTCATCTTCACTATCAAGGCCTCCATGAGTAAAATCAATATCATTTCCATCCTCATTTAGCACATAATCAAGAGTGTTCTGCAAGGACAAACTGTGTCTACTCATTTTTTATGATTTGGATACTGTTATTTACGTTTTTGTCCGAAAAAGTCAAACTCTCACTAGTCTCTGTTCCCTAAAATAGCTTGGTATATCAGTAACATTTCTAAGCTAACTGTATTAACACTATTTGTTGCCACAGACCCTG
>JAUZNK010021424.1:0-20729 GCA_035046665.1 Euphysa ruthae | reverse complement strand
TAAGACCCACCACCACAAAATTTTTTGAACATTAAGCACCCACAGCTCAAAAAATTGTGGACTGTTAAAGGGTTAAGAGATATTTTAATGTATGAACCAAACTTGTAAAAGCCATGGAATCTTTAAAAAGCATGTCATTTTTTACAACTTAAAAATGAACAGTTTTAGTTTTTTGTAATTAAATTTCAAAAAATAAGTTTAAATGTTTATATATATATAACTTGTTTTGAGAAATTTTCTTAGACATAGTTTTAATTAAGTTTAAGAAAAATTAAAACCTCATATCCCGAAACTTTTCAAAAAAATTTTTTTTTTTGCATTTTCTATAAGAAATTAGTTTGGTCAATTATACTTTTTATGATTTACTCTTTTCTTAGTTTGATTTCCGTTGTTTTGGGTGAAAAATATAACTTGGTATGGTGTCTCAAAATTTAAAATATATAATCTAAAATAAAGTTTCTGTATACGGCTGTGATCGATTTTGAGATTTATATTAAGAATTACTCTCCTACCAGTTAGAGAAAGCATTTGCTTTCATTGCAAGCTGATTTTTCAAGTTTTATTTTTAGACCAATTTTCATGGTTTGACTGGTAACGTACAGATAGACCCTGTTAATGGACATAGAAACGGTTATATCGGTATAACTTTTACTGCTATAGAATTCTAAGTAGAATAATAGAATTTGCTATTCTGTTCAATAAATTTTCTGATTTTATTCTTCTTTTTTATTGTAATTTATAAAGATAGATTTTTTTGGGCTACCTTTTGACAGAGCCTCCATATCAATTATACGGCAATGAAATATTTCAGTCTTTAAATCAAAAAAGTTTTTGAATAAGTTTAGAAAATAAAGATTGCATTCAAGTTGTTAAAAAAAAATATTTTCCAAAGGCAACAACTTATCCAGAGTTTTTTTGGGCATGCCGTTTACCTGTTTACTTAGGTTAGTTTAGTCACTTAGTTTAGAGAAAATTATGAAAATCCGATTTCTAGATTGGCTAGAAACGGATTCCTGAAGATTATCGGTTACGAATATTGAACGATTAGAATTTTAAACACAATGAAAAATATTATACGCTTTTATTATTAACATCCCCACTGTTGCTATCATAACTAACATTTTAGAGATTACAGTTCAAGCGACATGCTTGTAATAAAAATAATAAAGTGTTGAAATTTTTGAGGTTTTGACAGGACTGGTGGGTAGTTGATGAATAATTAGTGATTGGGTTAAATTGAAGAAACATTCGTAGTTGCTAAGAAACAAAATTAATTGAAGACAAAATAAATGTTTATTTATTAATTTTGTGGTAACGACTTTATGATTTTCAATTTTTTTTTTTTGGGGGCCAGAATCGCACTGTTTATGTTGCTGAAAGGAATAATTTGTTACCTTTACCCCCAGCCACTATATCAATATTCTAGTTAACATTTGATTTAAGAATCTAAGGCCTATCTTTAATAATTAGTTGTGTTTCTTAATTTTTATAGCACGTGTGGTCAATTTGTGGCCAAATCTTGATTACTTTAAAGTTGTACAGCAGGAGCAAATAGATCGGTTTGGCTCAGCAAAGTGGTGGGACTGGTCAGCTGCAGAAGTGAGTGTCGTTTTTTTTTTCATTTTGTTCTCAGTGAACTGCAAACTTAATATTCTATGCTTTAATAAAAATAATAAAAATAGTTTCAGTTAACATATAAATGTACAAGAGTTTATTACTTTCTCTAAAATATTACTTGGATTAGTTTACTTTGTTTTTGCTTAAGGTTTTTATGATAAAAGTTTTTACCTTTTTTTTTTTGTTTTTCGACTCGGTTTTATTTTTGGAAATAAAAAATTGGAGCATATGTGTATTTTGGAGATTCCAACTTCCAGCAAGAGAGAAATCAGGATTCAGCAATACACTTAAACAACTTGCAGAGAATCTGAGAAAGACTTGGAGAACACTTTTATAGTAAAACTACTGGAATTTCATCAGAGCCAGAATCTTAGGAAGGACAAAGAGCAGCGATAATATTTTCAACCATTTTGTTGTTGAGAGGAGTCAAGTCAGTGTCATTCCTAGGTGGAAAGTGAGGCAATATTTTTCCAGAATCATCAAAAGTGGAGTTACTGCTGGACAGCTTACCAAAAAGTCCTGCCTTTTTTTAGCAGAGTTAAAGAACTAAAATTCATTGAAGAGTGGAGGGATCAAAGGCTTACCTTATCTGAAAAAAACTCTTATAGATGTGCCAGAAGTTTTGAAATACAATAGGTTTAGCAACCAAACCTTATTTTGTATAAGAGTTTATCAAAATTGACGATATGTTTAAGTGGAATACGACAGGTTAGATGACGGAAGCTGTCTTGGTCTCCACCATTCTCCATAGTGATAGGAAACTGATTTCCTATGTATAGGTGTCTCATTGGAAGAGATGATGTTGTAGTTGATGACATTGTTGACCACTGCTTGGTCAGATTTTACCAAAGGACTAGATGTCTTGTAGATATCAGGATTTGATGAAAGGCTGTCATGATCAGGAAGAGGAGTTAGAGAACCGAATAATTGAGTTAATGACTGAGAAAGGGTATGAGTTCTAGAAATTTTTAAAAATCAAAAATTTTATGTTATTATCAAAGAATCTGTTCACGTGCTCAATGAACCCTTTCATACCAATCATATTTTATACATTCTTGCCAGAATTTTATATCCTTTTATCCGCAGAATACAAACTTCTATTACATAAAATGAAATTCAATTGCTCATTGCAATCTAAATAAAAGCTAAAAGGGACTGCGATGAACTGTGATTTAATCTAATAGTTATTTTGTAACTTCTGTTAATTGCTAGTAGTTTTTATTTTACTAAAATATGGTTCATTACATCCTGCAAAAATACCAATAGCTCCTGTTAGTCCCTACAAAGCATTTTTGATTCATTCATTTATTTGACTCTCAACTACAAGGTTCTATGATTAAAATCCAGGTATTGACCATTATGCACATGAGTAGCATTTTGCTCTGATAAGTTTTAAGTTTTAACTCTTCTGTAGCTTCCTGCCTATTAGTGGCTTCTAGCCTTGGAAGTAGAGACTTTTTTAAGAAATATTAATAAAACCTATATAAACTCTAGAAATTTATTTGTACTTTGCCTGCAGGCAGATGCAGTTTGTCTCCTGAAACGTAGCAAGAATAAGTGTTTAACTCAAGACATGTTATATAAATTATATTATCTAAGTGTCAGTTTTAAGAGTTTAAAGTTTTTTTGCTATGATAGATGCAGGCAGATAACAGAAATTTATTATTTTTAAGATTTTCTCGAAAAAAGATTAAAATCCACCTTGAAAAAATTGTAATTGAAATAAGCTAATAAAAACTTTTGTAGAATAAGTTGTAATAGGATCAAATTTCAATTTGTGCTGCAACAAGATGTGTTAATTTCCTTGAAGTAACAGAGAGCCTATAATGGAAAAGATTCAGTTCGGCTAGACTGTAATTGAAAATTTTGCTTAAATACATTTTGATTAAATGACAACCACTAATTAAGTGGAGTAAGTTTGGCTCAGCAGAACGTAATAAAATATAAGTGAGTATTGAACTGAAAGTTTCTTGTTTCACTTATATATTTGGTGCGGAAACTTCTGACATTCCTTAAATCTTTCAAAAAAACAATTTGATATTCAATTCAATTCAATAGATTTCATTAGATGTTGGTAACATAGAATAGTTAAATACAAAGATATATTCAATTCAATTCAATAGATTTCATTAGATGTTGGTGACATAGAATAGTTAAATACAAAGATATATAAGATAATAAATATACTATTACAAATACTAATAAATACCAAACAATTTTTTTTTTATTTTTAAAAAATTTTTTTATTATAACATGATTATGACTTTTATTACTGAATTCCTTCCATTATGAAAACAACTTAGTATATAAACCTTTTTATAAAAAGGTTTATACACTAAGAAATTATATGCATATATATATATTTAATTTCTCATAAGCATCATTTACATATTTTACACCTGAAGTTTTCTCCATTCCTTTTTTTAATGCAACTGAGAATGACTTTTAAAGAGGGAGAGCATATTATATAGCTAGGAAGAGTGTTTCAAATTAAACTACCTTTAAAAGCTAATGAGTTTGTGCCAAAGGTATTTTAAGGTTTGTTAAAAAATAAACATTATGCTACCTGCAAAGAATATCAGATAAAAATTTAAATGATTTTGTAATACTGCTTTGTGATAATTTCTAAGATTGAGGGTGTAGCTACAAAAATGTCAATAGAAAAGATCTGCAGAGGCCGTATGAAGTTTTAGTCTCCTTTATTCTTGTCCTCAAAAAAAAATATGGTTCTGTTCAAAAAGTGATGTCGCTTTGTAAAAATTTGACAGCGTTTTTGTAACTTTTTTCTTTTTCTTGCCCATATCAAATTTTATAAAATATTTTATAATTTTTATAAATTTATTTTATAAAATCACTGGTAAGATTTTTACTGTATTCATTATAACACATTTTAATCCTCATTTTACATCATTTAAAACTTTCCTGCTCTCCTTACACTTAAAATTTGTTGGTAAAGTGGTATACTATATTTGAAACGAAATTAGAACTTAACCCTTTCACTCCCAGTCACCTGCTATGCGTGTGATAGAAAACTTTAATTTTTCTCAGACACCCACCACGTGGGGATGAGTTCAATGGCATTTTTAGGGCAATAAAACATTCTTGTTTTCACTTAAGCGGCATTTCTAATAAATATGATATTTTTGGTATCGCCATACTGAAAACCGTATCAAAAAACTATTTTTCTAGCTAAAGTTATTGAGTTTTAAATTTACTGAAAATATGTCTAAGAGAAAATTTATATATTTTGAATATGGAAAAAATTATTGATTTTATGACAGAAGATATTGATTGAGACATTGACCTAGGTGAAGGCTCTGATTTAAGTGACTTAGATAGTAGCTGGGAGTACAAAACTGAAAATATTCCTACTCATCAACCAATAAGTAAGCAACGAGAGGTTGAAATTGAGATTGACAATGACAGTGCCAGTGACAATGAATGTGATATGATGAATAACTGGTGCAGAGAATGATAATAATCCTGGTGAAATAAGGCAAGGCCGTGGTAAGGACCAGGACGCAGTAGAGTACATGGACAAGTTAGGGCAGGACAAAGAGAAGGAAATGATGATACGAGCAATTGTTGATGGGAGCCAGCAGCAAAAGTCAGTGTAGGTGAGCTAGATCCTGCTGTACCTTTCCTTGACACAGAAGGGTTGAAAATCAAAATGCAGCTAAATGCAACCCTATTGGATTTTTTTGAAATTTAGTTTACTAAAGAGTTTTTTCAATGTATTGTGGATAAGATAAATAGGTTTTTTACTCAATTTATTCAACAACACCCTATTAAATCAGAAAATAACTATGTTGGAATGTGGGAACCAGTTACCGTAGAGGAAATGAATAGTTTTATTTGTTTGCTTTTACTTATGGGAATAGTTCACAAACCAAATGTTGAAATTTATTGGGTAAATGACGAATTACTTTCTACTCTTATATTCTCAAAAGTAATGACATGTAATCATTTTCAGTTGATCCTAAAATTTTTACATTTCAATGTTAACGAGGATGAAAATTTTTACCCACAAGATAAGAATAGGGACAGGCTTCATAAAATGAGACCCCTTATTGAGATGTTATGTAAAAGATAACAGAAAGTGTACTCTCCCGGGCAATTTTTAATTGTTGAAGAATCGTTGTTGTTTTTCAAAGGTAGAGTTCAATTCAAGCAATATACGTATTGCTTGAATTGAGTGACTCTGGATTTTCTTGTTTACTGTGGGTAAGGCATGTTTTATGAAGATGATGGAAATGAGGAAATCCCAATGACTGAATGAAAGATATTATTGTTATTCCTTTAGAGAAAGGAAAGGCATATTTTCAAGCTGCAATTTATCAAAGACTTCTTGTTAACAAATACAGCGCTGCAAAGGATAAAACAGGCAAGAAACAAAAGATACGTATAAGATTGTATAGTAGTCATTCACCTAAAATGCTTCTTACAGAAAAAAAAACAAAATCAAATTTTAAATACAAACCATCAATATCAAATCTTATAACAGTCACATTGGTATTGTAGATATGATAGATCAACAGCTTCGTAATTTAGATGTTTTCAGAAAGCATGTTCCCACAAACTGTTTCAATTCCATACTGATAGTAAGCAAACCTTTCTGGAATTTATGCATGATGTTATTTATGCCTTAGTTACTTTTAAAAATGTACCAATCAAAATTGCAGCAGATTATACAATTGAAAGGTTTACTGGAAGGCATTTTCATTCTATTAAGGTTGCAGCAGAAACCGCTAAAAACAAACGGCCAACAAAAAACTGCCGAATGTCCAATGCAAGAAAAAACGCCTGGATAAAGGTCGCCTGCTAAAACAGTATATATTTGCGCTCAGTCTCCATCAGAACCAGGACTTCACCCTGAAAACTGTTTTGCATTATATCATATCAAAAAAGATTTCCATTTGGAAGACTAAGTGATTTATTTATTTATTATTTATTATGCATTTTCACATGAAAATTTGGTTTTATTTTGCTAGATGTAACTTTTAGATGTAACCACAGTATTTTCAGAAGCTATAACATTATGAGCTTATCATTGATTTTTTTTTCAGTATATGTTTTAATTTGTTATTTCATTAGGTCACTAATCTTTTTGGTTTAAAATTTATATTTTCTTTTGTTGGTGTTCTTGTCTGGCTCTATTCGGATAAGATGTAAAATGAGCATTTGTGGTTATTGGTTCAAATGCTGCCATTTTAGAAAAACTATGTTTTTAAAAATTCCTTTTAGTTTTGAATTTGTTATTATATTCCCTAAGTAATTTTCTAAGGCCATTTTCAAGTTAAAAAAAAATAATTTTACTCAGGATTTTTCTATTTTGTTTGTGAGATAAATAATTTTTCAAAAAAAAAGAGCCTGGATTGTGTGCTTTTTTGACGTCTTAATGAAGTGTTATAATTTTTTTTTTCATATTCTTGCATTTTATTCTATCCTTAGAAAAAGATGAAAGTTTCATTAAAAATTATCTAGTCATTTTTGAGTTATATTTTTTCAAAATATGTAGATAGAAATTGCTAGTTTTGCTCTGGGAATCTAGGTGTAATAACTCTGGGGGTGAAAGGGTTAATTATACCTGTTTTGCATGGCTATAAAGTTTCCAAAATTTAAAAATCTGTAAAGTTACTTTCTCATTTTCATAATGTCACAGTCAGAAGCAAAACCTGAAGTTTATGAATTAATAAGGAAAATCATCTTGATGAAATTAGTTACTTTTTTATTGTAGCATGAAAAAAATTTTAAACTTGTTTTTATAACATGGTAATTTATAACCCAGTTTTTTTTTTTTTTACCTTTTTTTTTTTTTTAGTAAAAATATTTCATCAAAATTTCTTACTAGGTATTCAACACCCACACATTATTCAAATTGGATAATAGATCTACAAATGTTGTTATTGAGCACAGATCTGAAGGTGGTGTATTGGCATTTAAACGGTCCATCATGTATAATGACACGGATATGATGACTGGATATATTGAAATCCCTCAAAAATATAAAAACAAAAGAATGTAAGATATTTATTTCATAGATGTATTTTTTCTCAGAAGTGATAATTAATGATAAAATATTGCCTTTTACTGGTTAAATTTAAATATTTGATATGCTGCGCTCATGAAATATTTATTGCTCTCATTTATAATAGAGAAGTAAATTCAAATAAATATTAAACAAGGGATAATACTTGTACAGGGTCACATCTATATCGTATATGGTGTATATGTGGGTATCTGTAGAAAAAGATGTACTTCCAGGTTTAAAATACAAAGCATTCTGGCTTTGTATTGAATATTTAGTGCTTTTGTTATATCACTATAGTTTTCATAAAACTTATTGAGAGCATCTTTTCTCCAATTTAGCAAGATTAGCAAGAAACCAATGGGCAATCTAAGTAAAGCATTTCAACATTATTGTGATATTTCTGCCGCTGAAGGACAGGATATTGCTTCTAAAGTTATAACTGTTTTGTCAAAAACTCGGAGCAGTGCAATGCATGATCTTTTTTGGAAAAATTAAAATTGCAATCGTAGCTTGGTGTACCTAATGCTAAAAAGGAAAGTACCTGATTGTTTTCAAAGTACACCAAATCCACAGGAAACATACTATTTTCATGATTGGCCCAAAATACGTTACCGTCAGGTGTAGTTTGAAGCTTTTGATATTATTATTCGTTGTATTAAGCGGAAATTTGAATAACCACAATTTCAAAATTTATGTTAACCTGCAGGAATCTCTCCTTAAGTCCAAAAAGTAAAGCTGGGAGAATAATTACACTTAGTAACAAAAGTCTGGCAAAAACACAATTAGCTTTACTTCCTGGCATTGCAAAATCACTTGGATTTGATACAAAGGCTTTTACTATCACTGACCTCATCTCTTTTCTGAAAAGCCTTGTATATTCTAAAATGGCTTTACTCTCAGAAGTTGTAACGATTGCCAAGCTGCTGCTCGTCATGCCTGCTAAAAATGTGATAAGCGAAAGATCTTTCTTTGCCTTAAAACGAGTAAAAACATATCTGCAATCGACAACGCCAGATTCTCATTTAAACAACCTGCTTGTACTTTATACTCACATTAAAGTGGCTGACAAATTATTGGGAATCTTTATTAATGAATTTCAAACAAGGAGAAAAGTTTTTGGATATTGTGAAGAATTGAAAACTTTTCTGCCCGTTGGCCCGAATCATGCTGGGGCTCTTTAGATACTAAACAAGGTCTCCCCAAAATGTATGGTTACGACATTGTACAGTAGGGTCAAAGCACTGAAGAACTTTGGTTTATGATTATATATTTACTCTAATTAAGATAAAAATCAATTTACATTTGCAGATAAGGGGGCGATAACAATAAGGTAATGAAAAAGGAGAAGTATAGTCTGAGCAGATTAGTTTGGTTGCACAAACTGGTATTCAAGTGTCAAAACTGACAATTTAATAACCAGAGAAGAAAATTATGATTTAGTTGCCTATATTACATTTTTAGATACAGAAGAAAACATAAAACTATCTAATTAAGTTTTAATCAAATATACATTCTTGGTTTAATTATCTTCTCTAGCGAATGTACTCTTTCTAACACTATCATAATTAAAGGTATAAAAATTTTAACAAATTGTAGTGTTTAAACTAATCAAACCAAAAAAATCTAACTGAATTCTAACCAAAATTGATTGATTCGATCAGTTTTCGATTACAAATAAAATGGAACTGTAATGAAACAATCACAAATTTTGAAAATCAATTAGTGTTTTTATGTTTGATAACTAATCGAAGGAGATATACAAGACTAAATTCCTGAAAGTTTAAAATCATGAAGCTAAAAACGGAAATATCTTGGATCTCTTGTTCTGCAAAAGATATTTTTTATAAATTTGTTTCTGATTTATTCAATGAATTTATGTTATGCTTGCTGTCAATTCTCTGTTAGAAAAGATCTACTACTAGCCTTTTTGTTTTTAACATGTTTTTAGCATTTTTGAATAATAATGTTTAACTATCTTTATAGATATCAGGCTTACAAAGGTTCCTTTAATTACCAAGAGCAAAAACAAACTGAAACACCTGTGGATCCTAATGAAGAATTTGTTTTAATTCCATTAGAGGTTGAAACCAGAATAGAGTATGTTCCCGCTCCATTTTATTGTATAGATGGTTGTGGAGGGAATGCTACAGATGAAACAGATATCAACATCTTTGAGAACGGTAATTGTATCCAGCAAAATGTTTGCAGGTTTGTTGTTGTAACTGAATATTGTTTAGTACAGGGTGATTTTCTCACACTCTAAATTTTAAAATAAATAATTGCTTTGTTTTAGTTAGATATATTTTTAAAAGCTTGAAAGAACATAATGCTATAAGTTTAGGTGCTTCTTTTTAAAAACTTTTTTTGAGCCCAAAATAGCTAACGTATATGAAGTGCATTTAAAAATATTTTTAAAATTTTAAATCAAATTTAAACCACTGAAATAGTTTCTAATCATATTAAAAAAAATTTTTTCCTGATAAAGAATATTTATAGTCTAAGTCCTATTGATTGTGGTTTTATAGAATCCTCAAGTTCATTTTTAAGTTGTTATCATGATGAACAAGGAAATATGGAAGATTGCTTTTTGCTTCGTTATAAGTTCTCTACATTTTCTCTAGATAATGAAAGACCTCTTTTTAATTTTCATCCCGTTTTTCAATAAGTTTTGACTAAATCTATGATATAGCGATTAAAATTGGTTGAAATAAAGTCATTATAGTTTCCATATACAGCTGGTTATGTCCTAATAATGTTCGTTTACTAAGGTGCCATACCAACATCATATAAAATTTTAAGAAAACACGGATCTGAATATAAAACACTTTTTAAATCAAATATGGAGAACTGCTATAAAGTAAAAGTTCTTTTTGAAATTTATTTTTTATAATTATCTAATCTTACTAAATACGCTATCAAATTAATTCATGGGTAATCAATGAGTGGAATCCAGCCTCCAACCAGTGCTCTACAGCTATACATTATCAAATGAATAAATACATACCCTGAAGTTTTAAGTACCAACAAATAAGATATATTAGCTTTTTCAGATGTGGTTTTATATTCATGGTAGAGCACTGATTTTATAAACCAGTTGAGAGTTTATATTCCCTAAAAGACAATTTGATTGGTTTGTATTCATGTACCTGATATTTATATTTGATATTATTTAGTGATTAGGTCATTATATATTTAAAATTTTTTTTTGTGCATTCAAGAATTTTAACTGGAAAAACTCTGTATCATTTTAAAAAAAAGTTTAGTCTCATAAATATTAGCTAATTGATTGTTGGGCAATTAATATGATTGGTGGGTATTTTTAGACTTAAGAGAGCTTATTGAAATTTTTCACTGTTTTTTTCATTTCCTGTAAGAATGAAAATGGCTAAGTCTGTGAATAAAATTAATTTCAGTTGTAAAGTTAATAGTGCCGGATCTAATATGTGGACAGGACCAACGTGTGAAGTTGCTGTTTGCCATGCTGGATGTAAAAAAGGTGTATGTTCCAGGTAATTTTATTTTTCCTGTGGTTGTTTTGATTTTTTGTGTAAATAAAATTTAAAAAAAAAATTTCAAATTTCAAACTATCTAAGCGTTATTGTTTCTAATGGCTCGAATTTGATAACAGACACAACAAGAAAAGGTTTTAATGAAATTATGCTCTCATAAAGGGTAGGGTTTTCATTAAAATAACAAGAATTTGAAAAAAGTATGCTTTACCTGAATAGTGAAACAAAAATTATTTATTTAGTCCTAAGTTTAACTTCTGTGTCATAGCTGTTAACAAAATTGTACAATAACATTTAAAAGTTACTTCACTTTTTGGTGAGAGGTAAAGTCTACTGACACAAAAAGAAATACTTTTAGCTTTTAGACTATGGACTGGTGTATTTTATACCAATCTTAAGAGTTCAATTGATATGAACATAGGTGAAATATGATGCTTTGTTTTTCAATCTATGATTTATTTTCATGTAAATTTTTTTTGTGCTCTGATCATGGATAGGTGTTTCTTATTTGTATTTGCATCAAAGCTGAGAATTATTTTCACATCAAATTCTGATTATTTTGCCAGATGAGCTTTTTTGTCAATGGGCAATGTATTAAATAGTTGGAGTCTAATATGAAGGGTGAAAAACACAAATAGAAAACCCCAGCAGATCCAGCTGCTAGTAAATGGAAGATTTTGATGTTTGCATCAACCAGTGATCCAGCCAAGAAATATAATTAAGAGAAAAGACAGCATATACTTGATACAACCATATTAAGCTCAGACATTGTAAAATTATTTTTTTCATTAAAGTTCTTGAAAAACAAACAATCTTACTTATCATATGCAAGCTAGCCATCTCTCTATTCAGAAATGGTCAAAGATAACAAAATTGCTACGAGTTTCACATTAGAAAAGACAAAATGTAGCTATGCAATATTTTGTGGCTTAACCCCTTAGAATAAATAGATTTTTTAGTCATTTTTTCTGGTGAAGCATTAAATGTTTGTGTCAAAAAAGCCAGATGGACATGCATATACGATTCTGGAATTATAGCGACTGGCAAATGTGCACCAGATATTTGATATTGAGTTCTTGTAGAAAGCTTCTGAAGTGGATGTTTATGAAAAGTTTGATACTATTCTGCCTTGGATAAAAAAAAGGTCATTCAGGTAGGGTTTCATTCAGTTTTTTTTCTCATTATCTTGTTGTTTTAATGATAGTTTTGGCAAGACAAGAAGTGTCTCCATGGTTATAACTCGTGGAAGCTTTAAGCATGCCATTCAAGACATTTAATTAAATATAAGTTTGTTTCAATGATATATATATATATAATGTAAACTTAGTTAAAATGAATCCTTTATTAATGCCCTCCTCAAAACAGCTGCAAGGTTATGTGAGTTTTATAGATTTCTGTATTAGACCACTGAATGACCGCCAAATCTTTACATTAGTAGTTGGTCTTTTCTAAAGTAATCTTAGAAGTATAATACATGATATAAAAACCATGTGAAACCAGTTTGCGTTTGTTCAATGATTGCTGATCATTGTTTATGTATGCCTTATGTTTAAGAAAAATAATAGTTTATTTGCATACGCTGTTTTTTATATTAACCACAAGGATAGCTATGATTTTATCTCTACTAGAAGTTGCTGTTTGCTGACTTTTAACTAATATTGAAGTGTCTTGTATGAAAGTCATTGAAGTAAATTGAAAGTCTTTGCATCGACTTGACTCTGTAAATGAGGAGCAGTTTCTATCTGTTTTTAAAGCGACAAGTCTATGGCACTATTGCTCATGTATAATTGTTAGAATATTTCAACTTTTCCTAAGTTCTTTTATGGAATACAGCAAGTACTTTTATTGGGTAAGATTGCATGACAATGCTTTGGTTTCTGCAGGCTTTTTTTGAGTCACAAATGAGGGTTAATTGATTACTATTTTTATCCAGGTAACATCTGATGGTCCCAATGTTAAACTAAAATTTGTGAGCATTTTGGAAGGAAAACGAAAAGATGCTGAAATAAATGATGGATATCCATTAGAACATACTTAGGTTTTCAAGATTTTCGATGAGTCGGCCTTAAGAAGAGCTAACTTTAAAAACGTGACTAGTTGTGTCAAAAATTTTCATCACAAGTTGAGGTTGTTAGATAATGGCAGTCTTTTCCAAAAAGTAAGCAGCCAGGGCGGGGCAAGCCTGATGGCTCATTCTTTGAAGAAGTAGCCAAGAAGTTAAAAATTTCTTTGGCGATTCCATACAGATTCAGTTATGGTGCTTCTCCTTTTTGGACACTATGGAGGAGGTTATGAGGGAAATTTTGGTCAAAGTAAGTAGATAAGACTGGTTTCCTAAATTTTGATATTGATAGGTTTGATTTTTTTCTCATGAGATGTACGAAGGACAATGTTTGTTTTAACAAGTTTGTTAATGTTGTGAAATTTGCTTTAAATTGTTCTCATGGTCATTGAAGTATATAACGGGGTTTTAGCATTAAAAAAAAGCTGGTAAAGAACCTGCAAGAGTCAGTTTTAGTTACACAGTGTCTAGTCTTGGATCACAGCTTGGCAGAAAATTGCAAGGAAATGGTATAAAAAGGAAGAGAAGAGAAAGCAAAGCCAAATGTTTCTGCAGTTTATTCACTGAACAGAATTCTACTTGAGACAATAATAAAAGATCAGTGTGAAGAAAGTGATAGACTTGTCTATGAAGCTGAGAAGGTTTCAAAACTAGAGTCGGTGGAACTTATGGTAAACAAATATAATGCACTTAAACGAGTTGCCAATGACAAGCAGACAACTATGAATGCTTGGAGAGAAAAAACTACTTTTTGAACAGAGGAGTGCCATAGACGCTTAGATTTATTTTCTTTGTCTTTTATCGGTTGGTTTTGTTTGACAGAATGTTTGTTGTGTTCATACCTGTGAGGTTTGAGAGTACTGGGATTCTAGGGATTTTTGGAATTGAGCTAAGATTTTGTTGTGCTTCTTAATAACTTTTAAATACTTTGTTGTTATTTAAAAGTAACTGTAGCAATTGACCTTGGGCTCCCTCCTAAATTTGTTTTATTAACAGCTGTGAATATGCATAATCTTTATATCCTTATTAAGCTTAAAATTCAATTTTTTTTTCTTTGTCAAACTTTTATTTTGAAGGATTTTTAAAGTTACCAGTTACTCTGTTCCTTGTATTTACGATCTCAGTATGATACTACTATATTTTGAAATAGAAGTAGGGTTTTTATATCTATAGTAAAGATAAGGTTGTTTTTTCTGGAGGAATGTGTATTGATACATCAAATTTGTTGTATTGCTTTTGGTTCAAAGCTGTTTTTCAATGCAGATTGATGTGCTAATCCTTGAGCAATTAGTATTTGAAAAGCTATCCTATATTTTGGTTTGAAAAAAATTTTTTTTTTCAATTTTTCAGTCTCAACCTGATTCTTTTATGGTTGGAACAGTTTTTCACTTTTTCTTCATTTTTGTTTTATATTCAGTTGTTTTGAGTACTCATTGTTCATTTAATGTCTTTTATCATAATAGACTATAGATAGTTTTCATTTGTTTATGTTTTTTCTGACAACAGGTTATGTTGACCAATACTTTGTTGATGGAGTTTCATACTTTTGCGTATGTGCTGACATGCTGTGTGCTAACAACAAAAACTTTTTTGTGCATCATGGCTATCTAGCTTCCTTTTATCAAGTTAAGGTTCAATCTCCAGTAGGGTTATTTCTGTTAAATGATTTCATATTTGAAGTTTTTATGGTGCATAATTTTTAAGATCTCTTCAGAATTGCAATGTGTTGATTTGTGTTTATTATCATGATTTACTGGCCAATTATTGATATTATATGCTGTTATTTTATCTGTCTGAGCTCATTTGAATTAATTTTTTATTTCTCAGATGATGCCATATTCATGAAGTGTTCCATAGATTTTTCCTAATTTTTTTATTCAAAATAAAATATAAAACTCCTAAAGTTTTAATTTAAATTTTTTGTGGTTACCCTTTTATAGTATTATATAAAAACAACCATTATTTAAAGGCAGGGACAGCAAAAGAAAAGCTTTTGCCTTTTTTGCTAGGTTTCATTACAAAAAAAGAGAACGAATAAAATCATGATGGGGTAAGGTATATGTCAATTATCTATAAAGGAAAAATTAGTGAAGAAATATAACTAAACAGATAGAATGTAATAAGATTATATTATATTTGGTGAGAATTTTAATCTCGCTTTAATATTAGAAATCGGATTGTTTCATTTTTTCTGAGGGTCAACCTTGGAGCATCGTATGGATTTTTTCAATAAAAAGTTTCATTTCAGTAGGGAAAGTATAGTAAAAAATTACCTGTTGTAAAATGCATAAATTATCTTTAGATAACATAGATTTCCAACATCATTACATCAAATCTTTTTTATATAAAGACTTAAAATATGTAGATTCTACAGATCCATATCTGCATCTTCATCAATTATCAAATTTTGATAATTGATGAACTCTCCACACTTCCACATATATCTGAGTACATGCTGATGGCAAGAGCATCAACCACTGCGTTTTTTAGCACAATCCCAAGTAATCAATTTCAGATTTTTTGACTCTGGAATATGATGTCTTTCCCATGAATGGGCTGTTTGGTTTACTCATAGTGAATGTTGCACAGCTGTATTGGATGTCAGGGGCAGATTTTCTGGGAGAACGACTTTGCTTAATGATACCTTCTCGCAAAAATTTGGTATATCTCAGTTGATTCAGCATTTCCTCATGCTTTGCACCACAATTGATAAGCAACAGTTTTTTTACCTTATTACCTCTTTACATACAGAATCTGGATCATTAAATACCTGAGTTGTATTTCAAAATGACTCACTTGTTTGAAACTTTTTAACAGTGTTTAATGGGCTTGTATTTAATATGTTGTATATTCCACAATTCTAACTTATTTTGCATTGTAGTAGATTTTGGCTCAGACATGGATAATATCTGATGACTGTCATCTTCTAGATTGGCAAGCTAAAGTACAACTAAATCTGTGTCTTCACTAACAATAACGGCAGTTTCATGTTTTGCAGCTTCTATAGCAGTTGTTGAAATTAGTAGATTAGCATCACCAGCATTGCAATGCTTCTAACTTGTTGCATTATTGCTTGGCTGATAGATGCAGTCTTATTCAAACTATTTTTAGCAGCAAACATGTGGTTAAGAAGTAATGATTTGGGAAGATAACTTAGACAAGCTGAGATTGGCTCTATCTCTTCAGCGTTTGTGATGTTAAGTCCAAGCTTTTTATGTCATTTTTGATAATTTGTGCTGCTATTTTGATTATACAACGTAGCTTTTCCTTATCAGGATCTTTGTTAGCCTTGATATTGTGGAAATCCAGTAAATATTTTTCCACTATAAAAATAAATGTCACAACATCCAATTCCCCTCAACATTCGCGATAACTAACTTGTTCTTTAAGAAATCAAACAGACGTAAATAACCACCTAGTACTGTAAGAAGTAATGTTCAGAATCATGTGCAAATTCTATAATTTAAAAAAATATTCCATGTAATGCATACAGGGAAATGTTGAATGCCAAGCTAGGAAACTACGAGACATTCTATTTTTTGGTGATAAGTTAAAAATTTGATTATTAGTAAGTATGTGGCAATCAATGTAATGGGTAAAAAAAGGACAATCAAACAGCTAAGTTTGGGAAACTGTGTACGAAGAAAGTCATAAAAAACCTGTCAATGTAACTTTCATCATGTTGGACAAATGTTTTAAAGTGATCTGTTCCTCTTCATTTTGCTTTAAGTATTTCAAAACTTTGATAAATGCAGATTCTCTGCTTTTGTTGAAAGGCCTTTGAGATTTCACCATTTTATCATTCTTGTGATACTGAGCAAACGATTTTGGTATTGCTTTTCCATAAAGGAAACAGGAATGGCAAGATTTATGATAGACAGCATGTTCAGCATTTAGCTTGTTTACTGATTCCATTGATCTTTTTATACCCTTTGCCTATTCATCATCATCTCGGGATTTTATAGCTTTGATAATTGCAATATCCACCTCCCGTTTCTACAAACAAAATTACCAGATTTTCATTCACGTTTCCGCCTATCCGTAATTTGACCAAAAACGAAGCAGTTTGTTTTAAAATTGAATCCACCAGTTGAAGATCTTGATAGGCGCAGATTGCTCATCTCCTTAGATTGTTCCTGAGTTAATGCAATGTTCTTTTTGTTAATGTAGGCTTGTCTCCAGTCGAAGTGCACTTAATTTTCTACAGCCACTTGGAGCTTATCATCTCTAACAATAACCAAATGAAATTTTTTATTATTTTTATTTTTGTAAAATTTCTTCTAATGTCGTGTTGAACAAAATAAAAGGAAAGAAACATGTTATAAATAATTCTAAAACTATACCTCAGGTGGAACTAGCCTATTTCCTGTAATTTGCGATATCGTTTAACAATGATAATCCAAATTAAATAGCATATAAGAGAAAGTTAAATGTTTAAAACAACTAGGTTGCTCAATTTCCTTTATTAAGTTTCCTTAATAGCCCTTTAAGGTCAAAAATTTATAGAATTTTACACGAACTCCTGGAAATATTTTCCCAAAAGTCCCCCCTAACAATATATGAGAAAGTAAGTGTTGACAGAGAAATATAGTCTTCAACTAAGATTTTTCCTTTAATTAAAACTGTTTTATAACATTGCTTTCAGTTTATGTGTAGAATATCCAAAAACTAAAAAAACATATAAAAATTTTCATTAAAAATGAAATTCACATTACCCCCTGAAAAAATTTTGCCTGGATTTTAGTATACTTTTAGTATGTTATCTATGTCAATGAATGCCTCAGAAAAACCAAACTTTGCTTTTGTTGCAATTAGGCTAGAATGACTGGACTATAATGAGAAGTATCAACTTATATATTTTTGTTATCTTTTTAGCTATAATAATTGTGTTTGCTTGAAAGGATGGTCTTGTGATGACTGCTCACAAGCTGTTTGTTCTAGGTAAGTTACTTTTTTGTAAGTAATTTGACATAATAAAGCTATCAGTTTTTCATTTGTATTAGTTTTAATTCGTAAAATTCTTTGAAATGTAGAATTTAATGAATGGCAAATTTCTAAAAAATTTGAGGCTTGAAATGTGAAATTACTTCAATATTTTTTTAAAAATAGAATTAAATTAAAAATTATTTTCATTCTGGATTTCAAATGGTACGGTAAGGTATCGGTTGCAAGAACATGGTATTTATGTTAAAGTTTTTTTATGTTAATGATTTGTTTAATGTTTTTGGTGAGTTACCAAAATAACGCTGAGTATAGTATTTGTTGTGTTTATTTTTTGAGTTTATTTATATAGGTTTTTAAGCATTTCAATCTGCTTATATTTTTTATTTTTATTACTCACTCACTATCTAATTCCTATTATAATCACAAATCATTGTACGAAAATCTTTATAACTCTGCTGTTTTTGTTTTTAAGTTCTTACAGTTCAATCAACCATTTCAAATTACCGTCATTAAAATTGTTTCTCTAAAAGCAAATAATTTTAAATTACTTTAAGTAAACTACAACAAAACTGGAACAAAATTCACTATAATATAATTTAATGATCTTTTATAGCAATTTCAACCAACCGTTTCAACTAATCTCCATATTAATCGCCCTTAAAATTTCTCGTAAAAAGTTTAATGACTTTTTTTTGTTATGATATTGTTGTTATTTGAATAAAAATTTTACAAATTTTGCCACTAATAAAATTTTTCGTGACCTGTATTACGTTTTGAAAGTTTATCAGCTTTCACACATATAATTTCATAGTTTTGAATAATATATACTTACAATAGTTTCTCTTAATGTCTACAAATCTTTGTTATGTATGCAAAAAACCTATAAATTATAGACATGATAATCTACAATGTAAAAATTGCAACAACTGGATTCATACAAATTGTAACAAACTTAATGATATTGATTATTTTCTTTTAAAGTCAAATTCTGTTTGGTTTTGTAGCATATGTATTGATGAATCCATTCAGTAAAATTACTGACCAAGAACTTAAATTATTAAATAATAACGACAAACTTGTTCATCTAAATGAGCTTTCACCCGATCTATTAGATCATCTATAGAAAATATTAAATTGTTTAATTAATTTAATGATTTCTTTACCTCTCAAGCCGATTCTTCCGAAAATGATGAATTTTCTTCTAACCCCATAAACTACAAATGCCTTAGTATTGAAGATTTTTGTTATTCAAATTTTGAGAACATTAATTCATTTCTTCATATGAATATTTCTTCCCTAAGTTCTCACTTAGATGAGCTTTCTACAATGCTTACTTTACTTAATTTAAATTTTAGTGTAATCGGTATAACAGAAAAAAAGATTAAGAAAAGATATTGGTGAAACAATACCATTATCAACTGAAAGTTTTAGTTTTGAACACAATCCAACTGAGGTATCATGCGGTGGA
Source organism: Euphysa ruthae (assembly GCA_035046665.1). Classification (NCBI taxonomy): domain Eukaryota; kingdom Metazoa; phylum Cnidaria; class Hydrozoa; order Anthoathecata; family Corymorphidae; genus Euphysa; species Euphysa ruthae. The sequence continues at coordinate 1,098 of JAUZNK010021424.1, read as the reverse complement.
TCTCTTTTGTATATCTCTAACAATCTTAACTATAAACCCAGAGATGATCTTCGTCTATACAGATCTCTCCATCTTGAATATGTTTTTGTGGAAATATTATTTCCTAAAAAATCTAACTCAGTAATTGTCAATAAGTGACTTCAATAATTTATTTTCTCCAATTTTACATAAAATATCTAAAGAAAAGAAAAAGTAGTCCTTTTAGGAGATTTTAACATTAATCTGATTAAAACTAGCAGTGATGTTAATACACATGAGTTCTTTAACCTTGTTTCATCACATAATATTCTTCCTTATATAACTCGTCCTACACGAGTGAATGATAGATCTCATACACTTATCGACATTATTTTTTCTATTTCTACTGATACAAATATTACGTCAGGAAATTTGACAGCTGCTATTTTGGATCATCTCCCTTAATTTTTTATTTGCCCTGATTTTAATAGAAACTTTATTCCTCGAAAACATAATTTATTGAAAAGAAATCTTAAAAATATTGACAAAACCTTAATAGCTGATTTTAAATGTACTAATTGGAATAACATTGTTAATACAAATAGCATAAACACTAATGAGTGCTTTAACAAGTTTTTTGTAAAAATAAATTTACATTAGATAAACATGCTCCTCTCTAACGACTAAGTAACAAAAATTTCAAACGTAGTTGTAAACCATGGATAACTTTAGGTCTTATAAATTCTTTGAAACGAAGGAATGAGTTAGTTAATTGATATGTAAGAAATGTAAAAAGTATGTTGTTGTTATTTGGAAAATTGAAGCAATATAGAAACATGCTTGAAAAAATTATTAAAAAGAGTACACATAACTATTTGAATAAATATTTCTCTAATAATGTTAAAAACCTTCTCAAAACATGGGAAGGCATTAGGTGGTAGCACTGAGGTCTTCAATCTCATCTTGAACTTAAAAAATGGCAAAGCCTCTGGCCCAAATAGTATACCAACAGAACAGCCATTCTTAAACATCTCAACAGTGAAATCTCTATTATTTTATACCATCTATTTAACTTATCATTTTCTACTGGAGTTTTCCCAAATATGCTTAAAATATCCTCAGTTACTCCCTTATTTAAAA